>DWDU01004003.1:0-11131 GCA_018245575.1 Jemadia suekentonmiller
TGGTGAAACGTGGGAGTGTTCTACACTCCTCTGCCTACCTCTTCGGGGATTACAGGCGTGATGTTACGTTTTTACTAATTATCATTAGTTACTGTGTTAGTGTGTACGTAAAGATTTATCAGCCGTGGGAACTGAGCATTCGGGTGTACGCCGACTGCAAACTTCCTTCCTTCAACTTGCAATACAGCTGGCCGGGCGTGGCCGGGCCGGGTGGCTGCTAGTGTTAGGATGAGTACTATTTAAACTATCCTGCTGGCAGGTGTTGGAAATGAAGACTCGTCATTTCAGTTGACTCTTAAGAATCGCTCCACTCAGTTTTATGTGTACGTTGAAGTTTGATGTCCACGAGGCGCCCAGAGCTCGAGGGTGGAATAAAAGCGTAGTATATTCGCAGTGAAGCGGCGAGCTCGTAAACAGACGCGGTAGTGACAAGCTTAATGAATAGACCAAGTGCCTGGCTTTGGAGTCCTCGCTGTCCAACGCACTTACATATAAATACAGTAGCAGATTTTTTCATAGAATAAATAATTTTAATTGGGCACCCCTTTCAGGGAATAGTTTTCTCCATAAAAATTAACCAAAGAAGGACTCGTGGGTCCTTAGCTCTTCCCCCTTACATTTTCGTCTTGTTAGTGAAATGAAAGCAACGAGCACCTCTACGCACGAACGCTATCATCTAGCTGTTGTATATAGACATGACGTACTTGACATATTTACTACGGCTCCATCGGCCACGCGTGCTTGCATGCATGTGTTTTGCGTACTAGGCTCAGGTGACAGTCATGTATGCCCACGAATAGACGTGCAGAACAACAGATATAGGCTATTTTTAAAAGGTCAAATGTAAGAGTCACCAGCTTCCACAGCGTCGGTCAATTTTATAATATTAACAGAGAGTCGTATAATAAAGATTAAGTGCAGACATAAAAGAACGAGACCGATAGATAGTAAAAAAAATAAGAGTCGCTTGGCTTTAAACAGAGCTTAAGTAGTCGTTCGCGGACAAAGCTCGGTGTAGTTTATTCGAGCGGAACTCCTAAAAGTTTAACAACCGTCTTTCTCGGGAATACTAGAACAGAGAAATATCAAATGTTTTATTAAAATTTCGTTATCACGGTGTTGACACGCGCCCCCTCGCGCCTGCCCCTCGCGCCTCTGGTACCTTTGAAATCTGCGCTGAGGGGAAATCTCACCCTTAGGTAAAAAATAGCAGTTTAATACTCATATAAAATATTTGATGTGATGGTCCTTCAATATTTAATTTAATCTTGATTCCTATAATATATTTTTACGAAGAATTTTCTTACTTAATTCTATCTGCAGTAGACGTACGAACACCACTCTATTACATAAATTATTCCTTCTGTTTAAAACAAATCCATCTACGTGAAAAACAGACCAATTTAACAATAATGAGCTTTAATAATAGCCACTTTTTTACAATCGAATAATGTTCAGAATTACACTATATGTAGTTAGAAAATATAAATTAGTATACATATACATACATAAAATTATATTATCTACATTACGTCATAATTGAAATGTTAATTACGAACATGAAAAGTAAAAACTATTTATAATAATATCAATAAAAATTATCAAACAAAATAGGTATTGTAACAACAGAGAGTTGAAGTATTAAGTTAGCAAATTCATTCATTCTTACGAACTAGGAACATATTACTTCAGTGAGTAAGGACTATAGTAATCAATATTGTTTGGTGTGCAGGTACCAGGCGTTCCTGCAGCTGAAGCAGGACGTGCTGCGGAGTCGTCTGCCGGTTGGGTTCGACTTGGCAGCCGAGCTCGCCGCCTACGTGTTGCAATGTAAGTACTTTTGATTCGAATATCAACAGACAAAAAGTCCTAGCTGTTATTCCTCATTGCTTTTGTAAAAGAAAAATATAAACACAATTGAGAATGAATCGCGAATTTGTGGAATATACCCACTATTAATTATTTCGGGTGTTCGTTACGTTTTTACACTTTGTGCATTAACGTTTAAGTACTAAAACGCGTTATCAAATGGATCTCATCTGAATTGCAATTGTTAGTACAATGTTGAGATGTGTATATATAATTCTCAATTTTATACCACGAATGAATTATCAACTAAATGTAATGTTACGTACCTGCTGTGTATGTATTTTTGCATTATTAGAAATGTTACGTTCCCACGTCTCCAATCCTATATCATAAATATTTGTAATTTATTATAACTACTGCTATAATTATAATAATTAAGATATTATCACGCCAGCACTCTCACGATGTAGGCAAAGAACACCAAGTGGCATGAATGGCAAAGAGATACATCTCTTTCCTTACCTGACAACCTACTTTTACCGTCATCACTCTTCCTACACGCACGCTGGCTTCAAAGACTCGTGACTCGCACACCAGCCGGTATGTGTTCTATTTGGTCCAGAAAGACCAAGTGCCTTGCTCGGCACCGGCAGCCATATTATAACAATACAGCGATCGATAAAAAAACTATGAATAGTTACATGTGTATGAAACTTTTTAAATCACCTAAAGCACTGTGGGCGCAGCAACCACTATAATAACTGTAGTAATCTGTTCAACATTCCGTGACATAATTGTACAGTACACGCAATGGAATAATAAATGAAGCTGCGCGCGAGGACGTTGACTCACTGCTGGAGGCGCACCGCGCGCCAGCTACGCGCGCGCGCACGCAGCCGCCTGCGACCGACACGCCGACACACGCCGACACACGCCTTACTTAACCCGCACTTGGCCGACGTGGCGCACTATGGCCCCAACCTTCTCGCTCTGAAAGGACTCCCGTGTCCAACAGCGGAACGATAGAAGGGTTGAAGTTATGACATTTGATTTATTGTTCTTAATTGAATCTTGTAATTATCTTATTTTAAATTAAAATCAAATTACACAATTTTTCCGTGTTAAAAATATGTTAATCAACTGCAAAGTAGAGTCGGAACTTTTGTATGTATTTTTAGAGAGACAAAGGAGAGCAACAAAAGCCCTGAACTATGAATGCTACTTATTTAAAATGACCGTAGTTTTTGATTTATCTTGATCTATAAATTCGCTTTTCAACAAATATTGATTCATTTTGGGCGTTACTTCGACTCACCAAATAGCTTTATCAAAATGCAATAGGAAAAATCAGCAACTGTGATCGCGGGCTAATGTACATACAGGGATACATTACCTATCTTCGTGTATTTTTGTTATTCTTTGAACACGGAATAATAAATGATATTTAAGAGCTGAAAATATCTCTGAGGCGTATCATAAACCAAATGTATTGCTTGTATTACAAATGTATATGTATTTTCCTTTCATTGTTTATTAAAAAAATGGTTTTCTGAAGTAATTCTGTTTTATAAATGCGTGAGTTGCAAATATTAAGTTGCATGTAAGAATATAAACAAAAAAGAACGAATATGTATAATATACATCGGTAACAAACTAAATAATAACAAATATATCAGATAAATATAAAGATCAGGATGGTTCAGTTTTTCTTGTTCATATGTCACAGGACGTCGTGTCGCACGATGACAAGTGACACTTGCATGTAGTCAAAATGTGGCTAGTTTTAAATTCGAAGTATCAATCGGCTACGTGAACAAAAAGTTGTTTCTAACACAAGCAGGCCTGCGCCGGGATGTAAAAGAGAACAATGCCGGCACAAGTTTGCTGTACGGTGGAATAATTCTTTTTCTCTTTCGCCAATTTACTCGATTGCTTGCATTGTCCATCGAATACTATTGAACCTGGCTCGGCTGCGCCGGCAGCGACAGCATTGTCAGAACTATTTTCCAAGCCTCTGATTCCATTACACTAAGAAGGAAATCTGTTTAGCTTCTGAAAAAGCATTGTAAGTCTGACGGTTTAATTCAATCGCAGTTGAAAAGCTTGATATACGACGCTCTCTCCTCTAGTCCCCAGAAAGAAATGGGAGTAATATAGCTAGAGCGGTGCAGCGGTTAGCGAACCTGACTGTTGCGCCGGGGGTCGTGGGTTCGATTCCCACACAGAATAAATATTTGTGAAGAGCGCAAGTACTTGTCCTGTGTCTGGGTGTAAAAATAAAAAAATATATTTTAGTATATACATATTTATATGTATATATGTAGTTTATCAACCGTCTGATTACCATGCCACAAGCTCTCTTGATCCTTACTTTGGGGTCAGATGGCCGTGTGTGAAGTTGTCCCGAGATTTTATTAATATTATTATGTATATTAAACAGTACGCTAATAGGTGTGTATAACATTGAGACTTACTGCGCCGATCGTGTTACAGCGATCATGCTTGTGCAAGGTTTTTTACACAAACGATATCTCACGCTAACGGTCAATTATCTTTTCAACATGGTCTACTAATCATCATTCGTTCCATTCTTACACACGCTCATATCATACATCATTGTTTTCACGTGATCGTGACTGTGGTAGGTGTATATGCTCTCAGGTATAATACTACTACTTGAAACAGGAGGTAGAAATAGAGACTAATTTATTAGAGGAGCATGGTGGAATACGTTCCCTATTAAAGCAGAGATAATTTTGAAGTTTAATTTTCAATACTCTGTAATTACATTATTTACTCGTTTACAATGTACAAATTTACAATGTATGCTTCGTTAGTGGAATGGTTGCAAGCGCGAGAAGTTTTCTGTTGGAGAGATCCTGAGTTCAAATCCCAGGTGGGGTATTACAGGATTTTTCTAATTTAAAATTTTTAATATAAAATGTCTAGTAGAAGGTCGGAGTCTGGATTTGTGCCCGGTGCATGGCAATAGATTCTCACCCCTTATTCCATTGAGGGACTTAAAGGTAACTAGTTAAGCGTGGGAGTGTAATATACTCCTCTACCTACCTCTTCAGGGATTACAGGTGTGATTTTATGATAACGTATAAAGTAGAAGAGCTGACTCATAATTGTACACTTGTAAGTTTAATAGCTACATTTTCATAATTATCAATCAGTGGACGAAAATTCATTACATACAAAAAAGAGTCAAATCATAGAGCGCTAAAACCAAATAACGGAGAAAATATTCAAACGAAAACTACGAAAGCACGTTTATGTATTGGATAAAATTGAAGTTGAGGAGGGTAAAACGAAAAAAAAATTGGTGGCTGTGTTCTCAAAGACGTTTTATTAAGTCGTATCAAAGGTAAAGTGGAGCGCTTCAGGCGTAATATCAATGCGTTATTCAAAAGGTAAATGAGCCATCAGCGGTGGGGCATCGTTTGCATCTAATCTCACCTACATCAGCGACCCCTACGACTTACGAGCTCCCGGGGGAGGCACACTGGCGCGCCGGAACGCTCCGGAATCACGACGAGCCATCGTAATAATTGTACGCCGTGAAAGTACCCACACACTACCTAATTAAGCTAGAAGTTCGCAAGAGTTTGCACTTTCGCGAGCACGTGCGTCAGTAGGTGATCTAGTACGGAACGGCCTGTCACAACACTAGACATTTCATTAACATCGAAATATATATGACAAAAATATAAAAGTGATGAAAGATAATTTCAAAGTTATCGGAATTTGTATTCAGTTTATCAACATCATTGGTCAATTTAATGCGAATATATTTTCGGAATGGACGTTTCGACCGCTCGTCTGTGTATTTTACACCACAGATAAGATAAAATATTCCAATTTTCCCGCTCTTTTGCATCAAAATGATGCAGTCCCCTTATTTTCTACATAATATAATATCGCCATACATTATTCATACACACAAGCGTTTAAAGATAATTTAAGGAATATCAATGAAGTCAAACACGGACAATTTCTAATATCTACTTAAAGTTTGCCAAAAACTATTCAAGAAGTTTATAAATTTACTGAACGTTAAACACATCGAGTATCAATAATGTAAAGTACCTATTTCAATGACATTCCTATTAGAAGAGCACTAAAACTATGCAAAAATGTATTTTAGATACATAAATTATAATAAAACGATCTCTCTCGTTTGGAAAGTGTGGAGTTTAGCTCTTGGCGCATGCCTCTTACTTTACCAAATTGTGTGTATTTTCTAAGAATTAATGTCAATTGCTGTAATGTTGTAGAAAAACTTCTTTAGAAATCAGTTTAGGACTCCAACATAATTGCGTGCGTGCGTTATTCGAACTGCGTGGCAGATCGTGGCCCCGTCGCTTGTCGCTGTTAAAGGTGATCCCTGGCGAACAGAGAAACGATAAAAGTGTGCATGATGAAGAACACTGAAAATAAAATAAAAATGTAAAGTTGCGGATATTGCGATTCATTACGTCATAGCCGCCCCTCGTAACCGTACACGATACCCGAAAAAAGACGTTTCGGCGAGTGAACGACGAAGCACTATTTGTCACTGTTGGCCGCCATCTATTTTAGATGCCTGTTGGTGAAGTCGTTTTCTGTTGGGAAGTACGGCGAATGTAGACAATGGCTCGTCCCTCGCAACAAGTTAGCTGGCTCGGCGAACACTTCACATTAATCAAGTGGATGGGCGATCGCTCGGCCCCGGCGCGAAATGGAGCCGCGCGGCAGCTAGCCGGGATTACGCGAAATTACAGTTTCAATTGAGCGGAGATTAAAAGGATAAGTGCAAAATATTACACCGAGCGTATTATTACCCATTAATGTACTGTTTGTTTGTTGAACGGCGCGCAGTGAAACCTTCGTGCCGTTTGAGTTAATCAATTACCAATTACCACATTTCACTCTTTCGCTGGAGATTACGTGTAGCGAAATTTGTATGTTACGTCGCTACTACCTCACTGTTCTATGATACGTTAAAGAATGAATATATTAATTACTTTATATGCTATACTATGCTATACTATGCTACCTATGCTATGCTATTCGTAAAAAAGTTGTCAAATTTTTTAAATATTCGTGTGCTAAACATGAGTTACTGCATAAGAACAAGGTTGTATTATAACAATAACGTATTGTTTCACAAGAAGGTAATAAACCAGAGATAAATTTTCATTTGCGTGCCATTTTGCAGACCTTTTTCGAAGGGACCAGTAGTTTTCCTATAATATAACAAAAAGAAAAGTTGGTCTACCTCCATTTTACCTCTAAACTTTTATAGCGCGGGCTGCCCTTGTCCCACTTGTATACATTTTACGTTGAAAGGATCAATAAAACATCTGGGTCCAGTCTTTCCAAACGGCCCACAAGCCGCGAATGTGGCTTACTTAGCAGATCGACTCACATCTCAGGCAACAGTGAACTTTGTCAATTTCAATTAATTGACTGACTGACTAATTAGCAATAGAACAAGTTTTTGCTAATTACAAATAGAGGGATTGTATACATAAGTATTAACACACGCACAGGCATATTACACTATTAAAAACGACATGGAGCGCTATCAGCCGGGCGCAGCCAACTACCCGAAGCGAGCCGCGCGACCAGTGTACACACAGACTAATATTTTCACACCTAAACATAAACGTGAATCGTTACCGCGGACTTAAATTGACGAAATGTGTGATAGAAACCACCGGGCTTCCGACGCTTTGATGTCAGCGATGTTGAAATCAATTTCCGACTAATGTTGTGCGGCAGTGTCAGGCCGCGTGCTATCGTTCGACAGCTGCTGTGCACGATGGACCACAGACATTAAGCATTTATATAACGATGCTCGAGAATTATTTTACTGTAATAAACATATGTACATTATTGAAATAAATATCGCGGCCACATCGTTCACCTTAGCACTCGTTTTGATTAGGCGGCGTATACACGACCTATTTCCATTTTAAAACAAGTATGTACTAACTCATACGTTTATACTGGATGTATCGGAAAACTTTCACCGAGATTGGAAATACTAGAAAAAGAAAATTAATACGAACGTTAATACTACATGAAAGCTATATTGAGAGCTATAATGTGTTATACGTTGATTCTGATATTACTTGAGCATTCATGTAGAAGTTGTGTGATATTAAAACGAACATCTGTTGTTTTGTTCATTAAAGTTAGAACGTGCGGCAAGAAGTGGCATGTGCTCTGTAGCCTGTACCACATGTCTCCTTTGTTTTAGAAAGAAGAGTTTTTATTCAGAATTAGTATCAATTGTTAAAGTTTTGTAAAAAGAACCTATTACAATGTAAATAATTATTGCAATGATAAACATGCTTGGTGTGATGTAACTTCGGCTTTACAATAAATTAGTTCCTAAGTTCATATTGTAAAATAAATGCTTATTTTAAAAGATGCACAAGCACACCTGTTGAATTCCTGTCACCGCTTCTTCTCCATAGTAAGGCATCCTTAGAGGCAGTGGTAGTTTCATTTTGAAATACAAAAAGTGTTCTAAGGAACCAATTTTGAATAAATGCCTTAATAAAAACGTTAAATTCACGCCTATTATCCTCGAAGAGGTAGGCAGAGGAGTCTCGTACACTCTCTCGTTTCACCAGTTACGTTTAAGTTCCACTATGGAATAGGTGGTGAGCCTATTGCCATGCACCGGGCACTAATTCAAACTACGAGCCACTATTAGAAAACCTAAATTAGAAAAATTCTATAGTACCCGATCCTGGAATCGAACCCAGGACCTCTTGATAGGCAGTTGCGCTTGCAATCAACACGACCAACGAAGCAGTCAAATTAAATTAGAATTAAATATCGACATAAATGAACTCTGTACTTTACAGTGTTAAATTACAAAGTAAAACACCTATCTTATGTTATTGTATAGCGATTGTTATTCTAAGTGAGGTATCTTTGAGCTTGAGTGTTACTCCCTGTAAAAATGACAAAAATTATCAAGACTGAAAGAAAGTATCAAATCTTTAGCGCACTTCATAAATATTCAGCAAGGGGTGTGAAGTTTGGACTGCATGACACACTGTGGACGTAAACCCTTCTGATTGTGAGAGCTGGTCCGTGTTCCGCCGCACAACGATAAATATTCGATGGGGAGAAGGATCTCGACTATTCTCGACTTGCTCTACAACGCGTACGTTGCAAGTATTTAGTACTTTCTGAAGAAAATTAATAGTAAAAATATTTAAACTGGGCATGTTGGTACAAAGGGTGACCTTGTTGCTGAGTTGTTGGTTACTTTCAGATATATATAGATGACAATGAGAAATAATAGATATTGAAACAAAATAATTAAAACAAAAAAATAAACGAAAATAATTATCAGGTGGCATCGAACTATTACAGTATAATATTAATAACGATCACTCATTATGAGCGGGAGGCACGCTAGGGTAGGGGACATAAGAGGTGAGATCATTAGCCGGTCACACAGCCCGTTTTCTTCCCCCGAGGGATATCACCAAGCAATGATTGTACAAAGCTTCACCCTATATTTCTTTAGCTGTGTTGCGACCAACGCCGCTCAGCGCCCTACCTTATGAAAAGTAGGTCTTTAGGACTTTTATATTTCATTCTAGTACAAGGAAACGCCCTATATGCCTATGCCTAGATTTTTATATCCACAGCCAACTAATCAGTGTGCACTTGCAATGTTTTCTATTCCTATTTTATACTGAATCGGCTAATAGCAACAGTAATAAAATACATCTACAAATATGTATATGCTTAGCATGCCATTGAATCAGAACAGCAATGGAATTATGCCTATAATTATAACGTATGGACAGTTATTGTCATGTAAATAGCTCTAGAGATGCGTTGAATCAAACACAGTGTATTGTATCGAAATGGTTCATGTGATCTAACTGGAAACCGAACGTGACGCAGCTCTGCCCAGTTATTATTAACACCGTTGCTATCATCGGACGCTGAAGTTAATTTGATTTTCACTTTGATGTTCTCTTATTTATTATCATTGAAGAAAGCGACACGCGCTTCGGGGGAGTTTAAATTTGGGTATTTAATTTAAATCCCCTCTGTTTTCGAATTTAGCTGCCGACATGTATAGCACCTATATATTATATGAAATTATATTTAAACAACATGGTCACAAACAAATGTACTATTATTCTCAAGGCATAAGGTCAGTGACAGCGCAATCAAGACGTCTGGAGAATAATAAGCGGTCAGTGACAAGATAATGAATCAAATCATCTCCCGGAAGTAGATAACTTGGATTATAATGGGTGACCAGTTTTTTGTGCTCGGTGCTGATGTTACGAAGGGGGCTATTAGGGAACAAGCGCCGTGTAGTTTCTGTTCATTTGTCTACCCACATTCAGATTATGTGTCAGAATAACTAATTTTATTATTATACGATCACGCCGGGTCTTTTATGGACTTGGTAGTGAATACTGACTGCCGAATACCTCTATCCATACAAACCTAACGTGTTTCCTTTCCATTCATCACACTATTGACACACGCGCGCCGATTCCCGACATTTCTGACTCCCCTTCAGATGGCATGTTTTATATAACAAACCGTCATCATCACACGCGAAATGTCCCGCGCGCTGCCCACTAACGCTCAGATGGCAGATTTTGCGACATCCGGCCACAAAACATATACCTATGACTGGGGAAAGTCTAGCGGCTTCTCTTAGTATTTTTTTTTTCTCTGACCTTCGCCCGTTTTCGTTTTTCAACTTATCCATTAAATATGATGTACCTACTGTATTTTTCGTAAACCTTTAAACATTTTGAGATACCTATACTTGCGATAAGTACCAATGACTAATTCCTTACATTAATTATGTATGTACTCGTATCTTTGACGTGTAATTTCGTGAGAAACATTCGGTCGCCTCGTCTTTTTCTTTTTACTAATTCAACTAATTGAAGGTCAAACATAAATACTATTCCGTTAATGAAAAAACGAAAACCTATGTTCGATACACATAATATTACGGTTACATTTCACCGGAGGGCTGGACAGAGTGTAGTACCTACACCCTCATGCCTCACCAGTATTGTCATACGTTCTTGTAATAGCTAGAGCTCATTGACATATAGCGGGTATGTCAAGTTTGAATAACGCAATAATAATACCTTACATGTTAAATACAATTTGTAACAATTTGTATTTGTAACTGTAAACGTAACTGGTGAAACGTGATGTTACGTTATTATTTGTATGTCTATACCAGTAAGTCTGCCAACCCGCACTTGGCCAGCATGGCAGACTATGGCCTTAACCCTCTCATTATGAGAGGAGACCCATG
>DWDU01004004.1:0-11130 GCA_018245575.1 Jemadia suekentonmiller
AACAACATTTTTCTGTTGCGAGACACAGTATACGACAGCGACCAACCCTTCACTGAAGTAGTGTGTCTCTGTCGGATAGCTCCGTGCCGTGTGATTTATCCGCCGCGACACGTATTCTGCATTTATTTGCCTTTCATTAAGTTAAATTAATGCTGTTTCCACTGAAGTGTCCTACTGATGTTGTTTTATGGTCGCTCTTATCAGTGCAACATTCTTAACGCTTTTAGCTTTTTGTTATTTTGAGATTTTTTAATATTAGTACATACTCTCATGTCATGTTATTATATAATACACATGAACGTGTTAGGCAGAATCAGTTTATAAGCATTATATTAAATGAACCTGTTATAAATGAACACAAGAAAAACGTCCGTACACTTATAAAAGTATGCGGAAATGTTGCTATTACAAGTTGGCGGTTACTTAAATTTAATTTTGTGTAAAGCGGAATTTAAAAAAAATGAACAAAACGATTTCCAGTTCTAGTGATGTTAACTGTGCTTAAAAAATGGGAAACTTTTCTAAATTTCAAATAACTGTTATTTTTATTAAATAGGTGGTTCATTTGACAGTCACGGTCATCAGATCGTCGTTAATGGCCAGAATTTGTGAACCTTGAATATGGTTAAGTTTTAATATTAGGTACGTTACGTGTAAATACAATTTTCAGTAAAGTTTCATAAACTATAGGTACTTTTGGATAAGTTGAATCAACTGAGTCCATTATTGCTAATTGAATAAAAAAACTAACGGACGTACAGAACATTCTTCTGAATATCTACATTTAATTTTATATATTAATTTAAGTACGTACTCGTAACAGAAAAACAAAACGAAAACCTGTATTGATTTTTAAGAAACAGACATCGAGCATTCGTTACTATAAATTGAACTTGAGAACATAATTTTTTATAGCGGAAACTGTGATTTTTTATACGAATTATGAAGCAATCTTATAAGAATCCTACGTTTTGTACTCAAATTCTTTAGCCGCTACATTTTGCGTTTACCACTCAATATGTTAATTGCACCTAGTTTGGTCTGTATAAAAGCATTTTTACTATTAAATTTTAGAAATATTTGTCTTTATCATTTAAATATTAGGTATATCTAGGCATTCTTTCATAAATATCTCGTCATGTTTGATTAGGAACGTAAAATAAAATCACTTCGCATGTGCTTTATTATTTAAATTTACGATTTTGTCTGGAAATAATTTAAGTTCAAGGGCCTTTTAAAAACATGATTAACTGGATTCCTACTTATCTAATAAAGGACACTATTTTCGAATGCGATTCTTGTAAATAATGTGCAACTCATATTAATGCAATAGTTTTTCACGACCCAATAATTAAAATAAACCAACAAAACATTTAACTTAAGAGGGATAATGGATATATTTTGAGGGCTGTAATAAATAGTTGTTCGACATACATCGGAATTTCCTGTACTACCTTTGGCAACGCGGTCAAGCGACCAGCAATGGAAGTACATTACAGCGATAATTAAAAAAAAAACATAATTTCAGTTCAACGCGGCTCTTATAAACCAAAATGGCAATCGGTCTCATTATTTAAAAGTGGACTGTGAGAATCAAAAGTTTACTCGAGTTTATCTAAGTTCAATCTCGGCGAGCGATATGTTTCTCAACGTATATTTAGGTCAGGCGTAGTGTTAATGATATATTTCTGATTACACGTCTACGTTACTATCGGTAGCGGTCTCGAATTATACAAGTGTGATTATCATTTCTGTTATGTTTAAGAAATAATTACATATGTTTATGGCTCACGTCTTTTAGGATGAAACTGCAATGCACCGATGTACCACTTTGATCGGTGGTTATATGTAATATATGTTACGTAGAATTACAAAAATTATATATATTGTACATACATAAAAATGTATATACATTACATAAATAAATTACATTTTAACCTTATTTACAATGTATGATTTGTTTTCTGTGCAATTTTGTCGCATTTGGTGTTTATTTTCGTTATCCCTCCCTATATCGGAAATTTCATTCGTTTTTAAATCTACATACACACAAACGCGACTTAATATCGAATAAAACTTGACATCATCATCAATGTTCCATTTATCACGATAATAGTTCAGTCTGGATTATGGGCCGTACGAGTTCTTGGTTACTTAGCGTTTTTAATGACGTGAAAGAGATAAAATGAGGTACAACAACGCACACGGTACCTTACTCGCATTATAATATCAATCGGTGGCCCTAACGATGTTGTGGCTCACCAATCGATTTGCGACGTACAAAGACCACCAGCATCCCGCCTGTCACTCACCTTGATGATTGTGCCAATTATTACAAACCCCTGCAGTACAATGAGACGGTAGTAGAACAATTTTTTTATTCCCTTACAATTATTTATACCGACAAAGAATAGTCATCGCTAAGGCGCGCCACTAATGCACCGACTTGGTGCGACGGTTGATTAAGCAATTTATTATAATTAGACCATCATTCTCACCGTGTACACTTCGCTCTTATTGCTAGGTCAATTATTCAGCGACTATATGATTTAACGCTTCAGTGAACGTACCATCTGGTACTGGATTGCACATTTTCTCGATACAGGCCAAGAGGTTGTATGAATCAGTTTTACAGTTTTTAAACTTGAAATAATTAACAATAGCAGTCTTTTACATGAAGGCATATAAGATATACGTACCATAAGGCGCATGAGAAATCTGATGGCAAAATCGTTCCCTTTATGGCACGCTTTAGACCGCTTTCCATTTGTACCAAAGTCATCGCTCGTTTAATGACAAACAGCAGCTTCAGTGCAACTTAATATTAATATATAGTGCAGTAAAACCTCGTGTCGATCTGTCCCATTCCGTTGTAACAATGATGCTAATGATACAATGGATTTTTCGATTTCGACTTTTTGCGATCATCTGGCATTGTCTGTGATGAATACGAAGGGTTGTTTTTTTATGCGCTTTTATTATTCAAATCTCGATTACCCAAAGGCTAAATATAACATTTGATAAATTGCAAACGCGTACTATGAGACAGAAGGTATATTAATCGGTATAACAATTCGTTCACAAGTAAGGCTGTTTGCAGTGTATCAACGTAATTTAATAATCTTTTACATTCAACTATTTCTAAGAAATCATGACAATAATATTATTTGATTTTATATAGTAATTGTTAGCGGTGTCTCCTCAATTTATTGCCAATGATCTAATACCTAATATTTGTGATGAAGCGAGCTTTGTGGTACGACTGCTTACATTTCAAGATTCCTTAAAATACTTATTAAGTAAATTTCAAAATTGATTACAGGTGAAGCTTTAACATAACATATCGTTCGAATTGCGAATATTAAACTATTAATTTTCAACTAATTTCTATTTACAATGGTAATTTTCCGATGTGTGGCAATAGACTCACTTCCTATTTCATGGTGGGACGTCAACAATGGAGAAAAGTGGGTGTGCACCACATACCTTTGCCTACCTCTTTCGGGATTATAGGGGTAATGTTACGTTAGTAATCCAAATATCCTTTTAGTATTATACTGACGCATGATCCATATAGATATATACAACTACGGACATACGGAATATATTACTTATGAAATTAAGCTAAGCTAGGCGGTGTTCTACAGAAAGCACATTGCGTTTGTTTGTCAAGGCCTGTCACCCGGACACAATTCATAATGTCTATAACTCGCTGTATGAACCATATCGAGCAAAAAATACCACATAAATGTCATTGTTATCATACCGCGGTGACCTGACGGCGGTTCATATCCGTGCCTCAAGTGTCTCATGTCTTTTGTTGTACAGTCACCTAACTTTTGATGACGAATTATGATTATAATAATGGAAATTATGCTATTAAAAATTACGTTTACGTTACGTTTCAAAATATTCACTTATTTATCTAATTAAGCTTGGAACCTGAAGCGCTTTTCCATAACAAATAAGCTTGCGTGTATCCTTACTTTATTGCATCGATACCCGAGCGAACCGATCAAGATATAAATTTACCGTAGGCTATACTTTGAAAGTTCTAAGACCTAGGCTTGAACATTTTAACCTATCCATATATACAGATAAAGGACAATTTAAAACGTGGTTATTAGTACTAACCTGGAGGCAACTTAGACTTGAGCATGTCCATAGCGACAACGTTGATGACGAGCACCCAGATCGGACACTCCAGCAGGTCGCTGTCCGACTTGACGAAGGCGACTGCTGACAGACATTGCGTTTCCAGCCGCCTGCGGTCTGGATATGAGCGGCGTAACTCCCGGTTCACGTTGGATTGGAATTTCTTCATGTCAAACAGCTGGAATAAAGTGTAAAGTTAAAATAGGAACAGAATTTAAATAAGGCTGGATACACAACTAATGGTTGTATCAAATAATTTTTCGGAGTTAGAAAACCACTGTGTCAATGCAAGCGACTAGTCGTCTCGGTAATAATTTGTATACGTTTGTTTAATAGACATTATTATAATACAAGTATTTCGATCTTATTTGAATCAAGGTATTCAAGAACTGTAGTGTTTTAGAAACACTCGAATCTGCATTGGTCATTAAAATTTCTGAAAATAAAACGTAGTTCTTAAAAAACTCACTGTGTACATTAAAAAGCGTATATAACTTATTGCTGCTATTAGTAGTTCCAATTAAATATTGGAATATAATGCTTTTGTCTAATCTATCTAATGAATTACAATACACATGAAATTGATCGTATATTAGACCTTTTAATTAAATTAAAACCAAACTGTTGATAGAGATCTAAACGTGTTCAAAGAATGTCGAATAACTTAGCTGCAATTCACAGCATTTTAAACATCAACCGAGCAGTAGACGAATCAATACAATCTTAAAGATGATCTTATCATATTAATATTACATAACAAGACATCGGTCGGTAATCAAAAGACAAACGCTCGATCAAACAAACGCAATGGCATTATATTGAGTTTAACGCAACCGGTCAAGCGTGAACCTCATTTAGATAAGCCAAAGTAAGTCTATACTTAAGTGAATGGATCAAGTCTATTAAGTTACTGGATTATGCATCATGCTAAATTTAGGTCGCGCTACAAGTATAATGTTTTGTAATACTATACATTTCCATAGTACACTTTGAGTTCTTTGGTCGTGTTTCTATAATTTTGTTGTTCACTGAACGATTACCAAACATGTAAACTAGTATTTTCTCCATTTTATATGTCAAAATTGTACATATAGTTCATCTAAGAACAACTTAATCCAACGTAATACAACGTAAATCCCCTTCAATAAATGTACTTTATACAGTACATTTTGTTTAAATACCTATGTACTTAACGAAATATATTTTTTACATCTCTAAAACGTTTATTGTGTACTACTGAAATGTAACAAGTGAATTCCGAAAAGGAACCCTAAAAATAAAACGCCGAGTCAGATGCACCTTCGATACCGACCGGGTTCTATAAACTTATTACACAACTGATGCATTTCCACGGCTTGCGGCTGACTGCATCAAGATGTCCATCCAAACGCGACCAGACACGAACGAGAAAAGAGTTGTCGATGGTATCTACAAAAATTGCCGCCTCCGAAATTCGTAAGTCATCGGACGGCCATTGAAGGCACGCTTGGGAGAATTTTAATTGTTAACCCACTGTATTGTTGCATTACGTAATTAACCATTACGTGTCCTGTTGATTGGATAGTTCCTTGTTCTCCAATCATGTATTGAATATGTGATTAAGAATAATTGAATGGAGCTGAGAACTGACGACGCACCATTGTCTCGTGTATCCTTACATTAAGATGTTATTGTAATGTATCTTGCCGAAAATAATAAATAATTATGAATAATAATTGATAAAATCTAGGCTGAGACAATTGTTTAGATATAACATCGTAAAGCTATTAACTATGAAATATTTTTCTCATACACCTTCCCCGAAATATATCTCTGACATTTGATCCTTACGTTTTAATTAAGTTTACTAAACAGACACATAACATCCGACCTCTCGGAGACCACAACCCGATTGACACGAACTGACATGATAACATTGTTTTATATTAATTTAGTCACGAGGGAATTCGGTGTGGGAAATAAGACGGGTCGCACAAAAAAAATCTCAGGGATCAGTAAGTTTCAACATTAAGTATTGTCTTCAAGAAACTATTTTAAATTAAGTTGCTCTTAAAAACTTCATTTCTGGTAAAGAAGCAGCTAAATCAAATATAATAATATGTATATTTAAACTGCTATCATGTAATTATACCAGACATATTTGTGTGTATATAAAGTTTTAAAAATATCTAAATAGTTACAATAATTTAACGAGGATAGAAGCCGCAGATAAAGAACAGGCTCATGCCCACCTGTGGACCGTAAAGTAAGTAAGCACCTTTGTTAATAGTGTTCTAGATATTATATAATTTAATAACGCTAGTTGTTGATATGGAAATGTTACGATAACAAAGTGGCTATTAATTGAAACTATAACTGTTCATTGTCTTGGATCTGGCAACGGACAATAAGCACTTTGCTTTCTGCGAAATCGCTTTCGTTACTTCCAAGGAAATAGTATAAGATTCGAACGAATAAGTGAGGCAATGACCATTCTTTTCCTTACTTAATAGTGCTATCTTCTCGTATTGTTCTCGCGAGTACTTGCGTAAAACTGGTAGTTAATGGTGTATGAATTACTAATGAACGTTTACTTGTTACTAGGAAGTGGATCTCCTATTGTTTTGATTCTACCAGTTCAATTTGAAATCTAAATTGAATCGCTGCAGTATTAACTGTACGGTGTACTCGATAGATGAATAAGAAAATTTCCGTTAACGTTCAAAAGTGCTTACGTTAATAAACATTACCTTTCACATAAAGTTCCAATCTGACTGAGAAAGTTGTTGTCTGATCCTCTGTTCTTTATAAAAATGATGCCGAGACCGTGATTGATATTGAAACGAGTGTCAGAATAAAGGTGTTTCATATATGACGGTCAAAGATTTCGTAAGAACATTAGAGAAAGAAGTTATTAGGCAATGCCACGGTCAAAGTAAAAATCGTGCACGGATTCACTCGTGATGCACCGCAAATGACCACCGAACAATGCAACGTGCATTAAGAGTAATGTTCGGCCTTTTAAACTCACTCTTCGCATTGTCTTTAACTGTGACGAAATGTAAGGAAATAATAGCGTTTGTATTAAGATAATTTAATGACACAAAATTCCATGGCGAGCTTCTTTTTGACAGAAAATTGGAAATAAAGCTGACTTGACATTCAATACATATGAAATGGTATTTTGATATTTTCTGTTAATTGTATAAAAGACTGGCTCGTTGATTTTTGGCTTTTTCTAATTTAGATTTTGTAATTGTGGCTCGGAGTTTGGAAATGTGCCCGGTGTGCCTATGGCTCACCACCTATTCCGTAATGGGACGTAAACGTAACTGGTGAAACGTAGGAGTGTATCTCCTCTGCCTACCTCTTCGAGGATTACAGGCATAATGTTACGTTACGTAAGGGAAATATGTAGTGTGAATGAAGAAGTAGGGACTGGCATTAGCTATAGAGGATTTGTAGACTTCGGACATGAAAATAATGAATGATAGTAGAATGAAGTTTTGTACTTGTAAAGTTACTCGTAGTTGCAACAGCAAAGTTGAAAGAGATCGAATTTTAAAATAGACGCTCTTCAATCGACGCCCTAAAAGAAGGTAATGCCAAAATTACTTCTAATAGAAGGTTAAAATTCAAGAGACAATAGAATCTTGTTAGGACCGTAGCCAGTTGAAATATGTAGTCTTGGCCTTTCCCTTTTGAGGAAATGATATCCGTGAAAATATAATGTATGTGTATGAAATTGCAAAATTAGTGTGGTATCCGGACTATTAAATAGTTTGCAAGATTTTTTAACTTTAGTAAGGAAATTACAGGTACAAGAGACGGCATTGAAATTAATAAATTCGGTTACGAAATAAAACTACGTGAAGCATTTTGACGAAAATGATTGTACGCGCCTATTTCGAACACACCAGCGGCCAGTGTTCGGCAGCAATAAATTCAACTGTAACGTGTCGAAATACTGTTGTGATATGAAAGACTATAAAAACGTAGAAGTTGCCCAAATTTCAGTTGAATATTACGATATTGTTCGCCAAAATCACCGCAACGAGTCATGTTAATTGCCAGTTTGCTAACGATTCTGAGCAAACATCGAGTGACCATTAGAACAGGCCATAGTATCGTATACATAAATTCAGAAACACTCTAATTGATATAATTATGTCCATAATGTGCACGTACATTATGGAACTGGAAATGTCAAGGATGAATATAATAATCTCGACCGTAATATCGATCGGACCCAATTTAACTAGGTAATATATATGTACAAATGTAATGTATAATAAATAATGACATGGAGGCAAAAAACAATTCAGACAAATATGAGATTATGCTAAAATATTAATGGTGTTCTCTGAATCATATAATTTAATTATTACTGTCTACGTTTATCTATATTTTAGATATAAATTTTCATAAGAAAAAAAAATACCACCTTAAAATTTCAAGATCCACAAAAATCTCTGACGTACACACCAAATTAGGTAAATATCTCAATAATAAATACTAGGTAACACCTGAATGCTCTTCGGCCCATTTACTTTATTATTACAGAAAATGTAACACATACATACAACAATTATCAACATTACAGGCGTGATGTTACGTAATACCTAATTGCTATTCGGCCCATTTACTTTATTATTACAGAAAATATATCACATACATACAACATATCAATAGGACTTGATTGCTTTTAACATGTTAAATCACAAGGTTGATTCTACTAAACTATAGTGCATATTCGTATGTAGTTATGATTTATTATACACAGTACCTACTATGTTCTTTTCGTTTATACAATGAGAGTTCATTTATTAAAAACAACGAACCTTAAATATCTTCTCCTGTTCCAGAGCGTACCCAGGGAGCTTCATGATGTCCTGTCCTATCGCGGTCTCCTCATTGCTGGTGGCCGCTGTACTCTTCACGAACACACTACTCTTGGAGTAGCGTCTGATGAGTATGTTGCCGGCGTCGTCCATTTTTATTTTAACGCCCTGTAAAGCCAAAATGATATTGATAAAAGTGCATTAGAGTACATGTAACGACGGAAATTTAATAGAAATTTTGATAAATCGACCGTATTTTAAAAAATTATGGATATTGTTCAATGACTATAACGTTCATAGGTAACGAACGAATCACCAACTGACAGTTGTTATAGCACTTCTAAAATGGGATTCCTGTTATACGTTATATGAATTTATTGTCGCTTTTTAGTAATTTTGACAGGGAGTTCCTCACTCTAATAGTTACTCAATAATAGTTCTCCACTAAACTCTTAAAATGTCAAAATTAGTTTAGACAATCCAGCTCCGTGGTCTTGGAATTAAATTAACTATGAAATAACTTTCGCATTTATAATACTAATATGTTTAAAATAATCATGTAACACTAAACTTTGATATTCTAACAAAACATTTCTTGCCGTGCGCTTGTTGAAAAAGTACTTATACACAGAACCATCACAAATAAAAACATTTCACGACGTATCTAAACATAATCTTACAAATGCACGAATCACTATTTCAAAAACGCTATTAAATATAACTTATAGTACGCGTAAGAGGAAACAAGTTATGAAACCTCGCCGTTTATATCTCCGTCTTGTTTTCGATTAAGACGAAATACCTTTCCATCGACACTGCAAAATGTGACTGATGTACTACACTATTCATTAGCTGTCGATAAATACCAATTAGTATGACATGTCAAATAATCAATCATCTATGAGTTGATTTTTTCATAGCAATGTACGGTACCATTCGTATCTAGCGGAAAACAGTTGTAGTGACGTAATGCTGTGTCCTTACCAAATTTACCAATGAATTGAAGGTCGTCGATTTAAAAAAAAAACATACCCGTATTTTGATTTATTGTATGACAGGGCAGTCTACAAAATAATGGACTCCAATAATATTTTGAACTATGACATCAACGGCCTTTGCTAGATTTTACGACCGCTGGAGCGTGTTAGTGTATCTATTGTTTTGCTATTCCCAATTTTGAGTGATGTGGAAGCATTGGCGCATCCTATTAAAGATCAAATTAGGGTAGAGTACAAAAAACTTTATTGGATATCTCATACATTTTTATTGCCTTATTTTGGGAACAATAAAAACATTTATATTATCTTAGAGTTTATATTAATAAATTAAATATTTAGGTACAACAAAAATAGAAATACAAAACATAAAAGTTTTAAAAATATTCAGCGTCATGTATACGTGGTTGGTTTCTTTTTTTGGATGAATTAATAGCACTCAACATCAAAAAACTTCTGAAACTGTGGGTATATGAACCAGTTTTGGTTACATAAATAATTTATCATGTAATAATGTAATTCACTAGTTCTCTGGTGAATTCATTCATATGTCGGTCACATAGAAAATTTTAGATTGATCTGATTACCTTCGGTTCTCCAAAATTAGACATAGGTGGGTGGATATATTTTTGTGTTCAACAATTTCAACGGGCACAGATTGTAATATCAGATGATAAAAAAGTTTTATACTGAATAGTGAATACAATACTCTATCACGCATTATAACAGCTATACAATACACTATTTCAATAAAGCGAAGCCTGTGATCCTGGAGTCTTGGATGTGACATTCATTCTGCCAATAAACAATGAAATTCTAAGCTGCAAGAAAATAAAAGTTTATATGCTCTAGCGCCTTGAAATATATTTTTGCCTCTATTTTAAAACTTTGCGCACGTCTATTACTAAGGTATAGAAGTTAATGTATGAAGTTTACATTGAATCGCAACTGTTTATGAGATCATAGATGTTATTACATGTGATGCAGTTACTAATATTGACCTGATTCGTTTAATCTACCATCATGATAGCGCTTTTTATAATTATCGGTGGCAACGCTATCGGCAGCGGGATGTGTGGCAATTGACTTGATGAAACCCCTCAATTGTCAAATGCCACCGGTGCACTCGAGCGCACCTAATGTATTCACATAGCTGCTTG
>DWDU01004005.1:0-11129 GCA_018245575.1 Jemadia suekentonmiller
TCCCCGAAGAGGTAGGCAGAGGAATGTAGAACATTCCCACGTTTCATCAGTTACGTTTACGTCCCACTATGGAATAAGTAGTGACCCTATTGCCATGCATCGGGCACATATCCAGACTCCAAGTCACTACTAGAAAATCTAAATTAAAAAAAATTAGTAGTACCCGACCCGGGAATCGAATCCAGGACCTCCCGATTGGCAGTCGCGCTTGCAATCAACACGACCAACGAGGCAGTTGACTCTTCGACGTCTCCACCTTAAATAATTCTTATAACCACCGTAAAACTGTATTACAAGATAACAATTGCGAAAGTCGTCAAGCTTTCCGCGAAATGAAATAGCTGTTTATAAAAAAAAATCAAACGATTATTCCATTTTCATATTTGACGCTTTTGCTATCTGTCTACCCCGTAAGAGAACTGGCGTAATAGCATAACAATAATAGCAACAATTAATATTATTAATCAACTTAATTAGTCGCTTTTAGTGACAAATTATACCACAACAACCACTACATGTGTAGTCTCTTTTATAACACTTTTTATTCTTCGTTCCCGTTCATTGAATGGGCAGATGTTATTGAAAACTCGTTAATGGTGCCTCGAAAAAACTAGTACCCTCGGCAGAAACCTCTTTTGCTTGGACACTCGTTAAAAGCAACGGTAACTATGAGAATTATAATTTCTTTAATAACAAGCGCCACCGACTCTGTGGTGTCAGTTTATGAAAACTTTCGTGTCCGAGATCGAAATTAAATGACGAATATTGGGTTCGTGCAGTTTGGTGTTTATTTGTTTATTTTGTACACTGCACACTCAAAACTAGTCAACTTGTAGTAGACTTTGTACACGGATCTGCTTATTCCTATAAGAAATATTTTACAGCAAACCCAGGAATGGAAAAAAAAAGGTGTTGACAAAATTTGCCTTGCCGTGCTTCTTATACATTCATCACTTTCTTCATATTAACGTCACATTACGTCTCAATAAACTGGAACTGCTAATTGAGATTGTAGTTTTTACTACCAGAATATCTCAGTTAAGATTTTAAAGAGTAGCTGTCCTTTGCGCCCGCGTAGTGCATTTTGTAAATTAACATACCATCTAGATATTTTATTTCGTTTAAATCTGTTAAAAGTTCTACGCTAACGCTGTACAAATACATAAAACATTTATTTTTTTCTAACGATCACATGTATAAAAGAATATGTTAAAAATTCTTTAATATGACAAAATATCGCGTGTTGTTCATATCTTAAACTACTGTTATAAAGACGAATATGATTGGAAATTAACTTTCTCATAAATATTAATGGTTTTTCAAGTTTTAAGGCTTTCGATTAAAAACAGTTCAACTCGCCACTAAAAATGTTAAAAGACATACATATAAAAGGCAAACATTCTTAGGCCCTTATGCTGTTTACATTGTTACAAAAACTAATAAAACGCAACATGTGACCTATCACGCAACCACAATACGTTCCTGGAACAGCGTTAAAATTCCCGAATAAAGGTGAATATAAAAAATACAGCCAATTTTCGCGATTATTTAAACACAAAAAGTTCTGGGATCACATGTACCGTACAACCAATTGTTACACTCTTACGTAACGTAACCCGAAGAGGTAGATAGAGGATGTGGTACACTCCCACGTTTCACCAGTTACGTTTACGGCCCACTGTGGAATAGTTGGTGAGCCAATTACATAGTATGACAATAGGTATGCTATGAATTAAAAAATGGCAAAAACCTGTAAATACTGCCAAAGGAATTTAAGTATTGTTAGATTACTCTCGTGTCATTTCAACCTAAGTATTTCAGTCTAGTATGAAAGACTGTGAAAAGCTCCGTTTTCCCTGAGAATTTATATGAATCTGAGTACATTTATCGAGTATCAATGGGATTGCAACAAACAAATATCCAGTGAATTGAGTCAGTTCACCCGGAGAATGGGGAATTATAATTCAGTGACCATCAAACTCTGTAGGATAAAAAAACAAAAGTATAAACCTTTCCTCGTACCGTAATTTTAATCTGAATTCATCCGTGTGGACATAAATGATTAAACAAATAAATAAGAACAGGATGAGTGGCAATATTCGGTTGAAATAGCGGGGCCCCGCCGTGCCCGTAAATTGCCCCCGGATACAGTGGGAGATATCAAAAGAGGTTTGACATTTCAGTGATGTAATAAATCATTTGCGCCTAAACACGTCAAGCGAGTTGTACGGAACCTTTTCAGCACAAAAGCACGTTGACAGCCGCAAAGGGTATTCTATAGTCACGGTTGACAAGAGTGGCAAATACTTTAACTATCCCTTGGATGTCGATGTTTTTACTTGTCAATATAATATTGAACGCGTCACATGGTTTCTGTTGTATTAAACGAAGCGTTACGTAACATTTTATTGTAGTTATTCCGTTACCCAGTACATACATACGAATGTAATGATTGAAACAAAGACAAAATTATATTTCGCACTGATATTATCTACTATTGCACTCGTTCGACGAAACCACGTTAGATATTGCGTCATAGCAAACAACACATCTTGCGCTGAGTCTGGCATATAGCCCAATGAGTCAAGTTTAGTGATATAAGACAGTGCCGGCATTGGAATGAAAAAAAAATTTCATGACTTCGTGAATTTCGTTCATTTTGAATCGTGAATGAGGTCAGTGGGTTCCTGTTGCTATTGTTATGTATTATGACTACACCGTCATCCCAGATTCCTTATGAGGTAGGTAGGGAGCCCCAATTCACATAATCTGTACAGACTGCCTCGTTGGTCTAGCGGTTGAAAGCACATTTGCTGAGCAGTATTTCCGGGGTTCGATCCCCGGATCGGGCAAAGTAATATCGGGTTTTTTAAATCAAAACTCAAATCAATCACACGGAGTCTGGCTTTGCAATCAATTTATAGTTATGGGCTCATTCGCTATTACATGGAATGTGTAACATACGAGTAACTAGTAAAAAATGTAAGTATCTATTTTCTTTCTATCCTCCTCTGCTTACCCCTTCACGGAAATAAAAACATAGTGTAAAGTCCTGCACATGCAACATATTTTATATAATTCAATGTATTTTAAGCAAAAAATATTTAATGCCAGTATAATGTGTCAAAGCAAATATCGATCACAAAAATTATACATGCAAGGTCGCGTCGTGTGCAGATTGCATGAAGCGACACTCCGCGCAAACCTGATCCTGTGTCTTACCTTGGCCTTACAAGTTAAACATGTGCCTTTTCATGCAAAGTAATTGACATTTATCACGACATAACGTCTTAACTTTTTCTGACTTAAATATTCCTGTCTGTTTTATTTTGCGTTATAAACGCATAAATACACAGGACGGTATTATATTATACGTTTCATGAGGTTTTTTTTTAATCATATGCTTCACGGTGATTCGGAAATCATAAAGGAATATAGATTTTCCAACGCTAATTTTAACTAAATAAATTTATACAGACGTTTCGACGGCTCAATATTTATTTCTAAGTGTACGATTTAATTTAAGTAACCTATATATGTTTTCTAGGAGTGTTAATCGTTCAGTCTTAAGAGTCTTAAGTCAACGCTTAAAGTAAAAAAAAATGGTTTATTTCATGTTGTATTTTTTAATCAATTTACCATAAAGTTTTACTCAATATGAAACAATATAACATACATCTTTCTTATAAAATACAATACCTGGTCATAATTACGTTGCAATAACGATGACTAAATAATATTAATTGTCATCATAATCCATATCTATTTGTTCACTGCTGGACCTTTCCAATCCAGAATCATCTTGCAATCCACGAGCTTTGACTGTTTAAAACATTACACATCCAACAGTTCTTCAGGTCGTTAGAGCATCTTAAAGAAGAGCGATCAACCCCCTTCTAGCAAAGGCTAAAATAGGTGATTCTAATCAATTTGTCGAGGTAGCATCTGTTAAGCAGGACACAGGACGCGACGCGACGTGTCCGCTGATGCAATTATAGTTTAATAGTTGTTCACACGAAGCTCTCACTCGGCATTTGGACACCTTTGTTATAAACTTGGTTTCTATTTCTGGCATATCAATATTAAAATCTTTAGCGATGAACTATTATTTTACTCATTTGTTTATGATTCATATTATTTTATTAATTTGTTTTATTTAAAGCTGGGGCATAATAAAATATCTGATTAAAAATCGAATGATGAATGATGATCGCAAATGAATGTAAAAGAAGTACTGACAGGATAGCGATATTTGCCGCTAGGTACTCTCTACCTACCCTATGAGGCACGTGGCGTGCAACAACTATAACAATAACGAATTAGTTTAATATTATCATAGACTTTTTAGAGACAAGTTGATTATTACAAACCATATATCTATCTATATATGCCTGATGTATGGCAATAGGCTCACCACCTACTCCATACCTAGTGGGACGTTAACGTAACTGGTGAAACGTGGCAGCATACTACACTCCTCTGCCTACCTCTTCGGGGATTACAGGCGTGATGTTATGTTACGTTAAAATATTATTTTATTGCACGTTGGCATTATTAGAAGGACTGATGCCACTCCGTTAAGCAACTAGTACGGAAACTAAGACATCGTGTTCATCACCAATACTTCTATCCCACTATCGGAGAGGGGTGTCACCACGGGACACCTCTCAGGAGAATCGGGAAAGAAAAACTCATTGGATTAGAACTAAGTCATGTTACAGTGCGAGAAACTATGAATGGAATTGCCTTATTTATATCGTATGCTTCGTATACGTACATCAGACGAATTGAGTAATTTTATTATTCATCCGTTGTTTTAATTATTTCTATTATGATCTATTTTAAAATATATTTTCATTAATATGTATTTTTGTTGAAGGTCCTAATAAAAAGCAGCTTTAGTTTCCAGTTTAACATTATGTGTTTATTTTTTTTAAGTAAACTAAATTGTAATTGTTTTTTTATCCAGTAGAATCATTTTATTTATACATTATTATTTCAAGGATTCTAATTTTTATGTCCGTACCGAAACCAGTTAGTATTAGTTCATTTTTATCTTCGAACAATTCAAATACTAATCGATCGAGGTAACAATAAATATTGTTGCAGTTGGAAAAAAATGTTGTTTTTCTCCTCGTCACGAACACGTCGAGAGAAACTGCCTCGAGCAACGATTATTTTTACATTATCGACTTGATGTCTAGACTACTTGATAAATGTCAATTATATTCTCATTAGATGTTATTTAAATATACCGTGATACCATTTTCGGACCTTTTTTTGTGAGGTGCATGTGATGGCAGACTGTAATAGCCCAATCAATCAAAGAAAATTCTAGAAACACGAATCCGTTCCAAGAATCATGTCTATGTTTTTGTACTTTTTTTAAACGAAATTAATGTTGATTATAGCCAGTCAACACTTTCGGTCAACGTGTTATTCCTGTTTTGATATCAAAGAACCGTCCTTGCACGGGCGGACGGGTTTCACAAGATCGACCTACAATTAAGTAGGTATCGTAAGGAGCTTTTCTTTGCACATTACATAACGATTAAGTATGTAACGAAGAGTATAAATTGCAGGTATATTATTTATTCGACATATTTATTGTTAGAGAGCAAAAATAAACAGCATATATAATAAATGCACACGGCAACGAATCGAAAATAAAATAAAAAAAATAAATCCGAATTAATTTAAATCTTAAATATGTTTTCAAGGAACATTTAGATTTTTTGCGAAAAAACCTATTTGATTAGATAAAAACCAATCTGTGTTAAAAGAATCTGGGGTCGAGCGGCGTCACACGGTGGCGCGTGACCGCCGCTGCCAGCGAGCGGGCCACGTCCCGTTACATAACGCACCTCCAGCATTCCACCGAACGCATTCCGTTACCGGTACTTACTGCATCGATTATGTCACCTCTCAGCTGACAGATATTGCACAACGAGCGGCCGCGGCTGTCAGTCGATAGGAGCCGGCGCGGCGCGGCGCGCGGCCAGCGAGCGCGGCGGGCGGGTTATCGCGTAGGTCGATGGAGGTGAGGAGGGTGGCAGGGTCGGAGGCTGCGGACTCGCCGTGCGGATGGTTACATAAGTCGCGAGCGAGAGCGAGGACACGTGTGGCCCCTCCGGGGCTCGAGGCGCGACTGGCGGCTCTCGGGCGCCGCCCCGCGCCCATTCAGTACGCGGGGGCTGCCACCCAGACACGATTAAACAGCCTTCACGTGTGCGGCGGACACTTAAAAGCGCGGGGCTAATAAACCTTAACTGCGCGCCGATTCAAGGATTACCCTTTTAGATAAAATTGTTATGTCTGGCTCCATTTCCAATTTCCCTCTCAATTCGTGTGCGTTTTATGCACATAAAATAACTGTCGTTCGAGTTCATAGATGCATAGTCAAGTAATATAGTTTCTTCCTTAGAAGAATTTTTTATGTCATGAATTACCTACGTATTTAATATACGTATAATATACTACGTACGTAATTAAGGTTTATATCACTAATTTTAAATTTAATATCTTTAAATTAAAAATGTTTAATTTTGAGCATATTAATGCTACCAACTGAAATAAATACTATAATAATGTTTATAATTGCATATCAGCTAAGTAGGTAAGTTAACCATAGCAATAATTTACATACAGAATGACATCAACTGAGGATGTTATTACGGCTGTTCTTGTACGATGAGCGAGGTGATATCTACTGAATGCAGTTAATCGTACCTAGATAAAGAGCACGCGTAATTAGCGTACAGAACACAACACTGATCGCATCCGGTGAGCGATCTTGTGCCGCGATAATCGCTCCATTGTTTCGTAGTTACAGAAACTTGTGTATCATTTTCCTCATTCGAATATTCATTACACTTGATTAACCCGTTACACTAATGGTTGGTTAGTGACACTTTATTTGTTGTTTCGACATAGAGTGCGTACCACGCTCCTCTGCCCACACCTTCGGAAAAATACGGGTGTGTCGTATTTTTACTTGTGTGTCATCTTTTTACTTTTCGTACTAATAAGGTGTGTAATAAGGCTTTGTCTGTTACTGGAGTGCGTGCTGTTACTGCAAATTGAGTATCGATTCTTAAGGCGATGTCGTGAACATACTCGTTTACAGCCGGTGGAGAAATAGCCGTCAGCGGGCCGATGGGCCACAGGTGTAAATTGCCAGTCGGACACACGAGGAACACCGTTTTAAGAACTGTAAATACCGTTGTACAAAAATCTCATCCAAAATAGTATTATTTTTACATTACGACTCCAGGTCCTCTACATAATTGAACATCTGCTACGTCATGTGCCAATATTTACTACGTGCGACAATTAGTACCACTATACTATACTAACCTTACAGACCTACTTCTTCAACGCTCACCACTCTTTTCACCCACCAACGACGGTTTCGGAGATTTCCGACAACCCCTCCAGCCAGTATCTAAGTACCATCTGAACAACATAAGTAAGTGTAGGTCTACCTAGGCACTTCCATCCATCAACATTCGCATTACACATTTGAATAGAGAAAGACAAATCTAATCGAACGAACAATATCGTTGGCTCGCGAATGGAAAATCGCTGAAATTTTAATGTCACTGTCATCATCAGCCTATTGCAGTCAACTAACGGACATACGGCTCCCCTGAGGTGTTTGTGTGTATGTGTGGTCCGTGTTCTGCAATCGTCAACCTTCGGGTTGCCCCGCATAGGGATTACGAGCTGAACCCCTCCAGGGAACCTTATTTTGTTATGCCATTGTAATATTGGGTCTCATATTTAAAAAACCGCTTAAATATTCACCGATGCTATTCGTATTTCACGAAATATCAAACAAGCGTGAAGGCCGTCTAATGGCGCGTAATATTATTATCCTGTTACAATCAAACTTATATTTTCATTTTATTCGCCAATACCTTGTCTTTTTAGGTATGAAGTTTGCCTTTTGAAACATGTGCAGAGATTCTTGTTAAAAAGAAATATGAAAACGGGTTTTCATTAGAATACAAGGCTGTAGCGACCTCATTGCACAATTCTATCAAGGGTTTCTGGGTCTGAAATAAACATAATTTACACAAATCATAGAATCTAAAAATAATTTATTCGTAAAACTGTAAAGACATGGGTTAGTAAAACAAGACTGAGCTATATTGTTGAAATAGATCATGACTGATGGAAGCGGCAGATGTCTCCGAAACTGGAGTGCGTGAATGAAGAGATTAATGAAAAATAAGCACTTTAGATATGTAATAACAGACATTTGTAGCACACTGCCCACCCCATAACAGACCTGGTGGGCCAATATAATAGCACGTAACATCACGCCTGTAATCCCCGAAGAGGTAAGTAGACGACGGTAGAACACTCCCACGTTTCACCAGTTACGTTTACGTCCCGCAATGGAAGTGGTGAGCTTATTGTCATACACCTGTACTATAAAACAAAAATATAATAGACCAACATCACGCCTATAGTCCCCGAAAAGGTATGCAGAAGAGTGTAGTACACGCCCAACTGCCACCATTTACGTTTCGATCCCACTGTGGAATAAGGGGTAAGCCTATTACCATTCACTGGGCACAAATTCAAATTCGGATTCACTACCAGAAATGATAAGTTACTAATTCGAATAGTAGCCCGTCCGGGGATAGAACCCAGGACCCCTCGATCGATAATCGTCGTCGCAACCACTCGAACAAAGAGACAGTCAAATAATAATTTTCCTTACAGTGTTCTGTCAAACACAATATCCTACTATAATCTTCTCTAGAAAGATTCAGCGATCGTTAACGACTGTATAACAAAAGATGCAGTGGTGCGGTTAGTGCGGCTCTCGTGTCGCATGCAACTGCGCTGCATCCATGGTGCATTATTGCATATTTGCATAAATACATAAATAATACGGCGTACCGGTCGCGCAACCGCCGACGTCGGAGACGCTTTCTACACGTGAACCGTCACCTTCGTTCTCCCACGCTTGCGCCAATAGCTACCAGCGGTGCCTCACGTAGTGATTTTGGTTGGACGTCCCGAATTTTAAATCAAAATGAAAATGTCCCGCGCGGAACTGGCTTAGTCCCGCTTGCAGAGATAACTCGACCGTGCGTGCAGCGGACTGAGGAAGCTTAAATATCATATTTATATTAGTATACTATGGATATTTTTACAATTTGCTATTATATATTAATATACTATGGCTATCTATTGTCACGTAAACGTAATTTAAAACTTAAATAAAAAGATAAATATTGAAAAACTTCGTTGGCTATATTCGTTTTTTTACTATGTCCCGCTTTCGGTGAAAGAATCCCGCTTCATTCTCTCAAAAAAATTCACAATCCCGACTTGGCAAAAAAGAAATCTGGCAATGCTAATGGCTACCCAAAAAACACTATACCAGCTTTGTAGGTATATCCTAATTTATTATTTAGTATAGATGCAATAAAATAATTATTTCCCAACTAGGTACCGTTATATTGTTACAGAAGCTCACAAAACAACAGCAAGTATGAGTTAGGGAGAGAAAAGTTTAATAGTGAAGTCTGGAAATGGGAGGAGATTATATGGAAATACTATATTATGTAGTATGTATGGAATCCTTCACTAGATTGGTCACGGAAAATATTTACTATGAGTCTCAAATGTACAAATGTTGTTAATAATACTGATTTTATCAATTTGTTTCAAATAGGTCTTATATAACATAAAAAATCATTTGGTGAATCGGTGTAATGCATTGAAATCAACTGTTTCTGATATGAAAGTTGAAAATTTGCCTGTAAATGGTCCCACTGAAATAATGCTTCCCGACAGGTCAGTAAAAATGAGCTTGATTTAAATATTCGATAGCAATGAAGGAATCGGTGTCTCTACAACTATGCCAGAGAATACGCTGGGTGATACAGCGCGCGCCATAGTGCGCCAGGTCCTTTACGGGTTAGGCAGACATCACAGACAGCCAAATATCTGAAGTAGGACAATTGTATTTAAGCCTATCTTGTTACAGCACACTCAATCTCTTACCTTTACTTAATATTTATATCATAATCATACTTCCAAGTACTGACGACATTTAATAAACATTGCTGATTCATATGGGGTTCAACAAGCACGTTTCAACCTTAACGCTGCTGGAACTGGTGACCATTGGGCTCACCGGAAAAATATATACGACTGTAAGATGTAATACCGTAGTCCCATAAAGGCGTAGCTCGAAGAAAACCGAGGAGAGAAACCCTCAATTTGGCTCAGTCATGTGGTATAGCCTCCATCATTCTCCAGCGGAGGCTACCTAAAGCGAACCTTTCTTGACGTTTGCCAATTGTCTAAAACTTAAAGTCTTGTTATATTAAAACTGGTACAAGACCGCCCACAATGTGATAAAAATAAGAGAATCATACGTACTGTTTTATTTCACAACACTGTCAATGTACTGCTAATCGTTTGACGCCACTGACCGCAACTGTTATTGTTTTAATTCACAGCTCGTATCAAATATATTAGCACACAATATCACACCTGTATTTTTTACAAAGCAGAGGTATGCAGTACTGGCGGTTTTCACATACACCGCCCGAAATCTAGACTCTGTGCTACTACAGGTAATTTCAAGTGAGAAAAATCCAATATTACTTTGCCCGTCCCGAGGATCGAACCCGGAACCTCTTGCTCAGCAGTCACGCTTGCATGCACTAGACCAACGAGACAATCGTAATTACGTTAACTATCAGCCCTAATTATAGCTGGTAATTGAATCATCGCTCACTAAGGTTCGGTTAGTCTGCTCAACAAGACAACGAATATCGTATACGTTTTAAGCGACAGTGTAAACATAATATCAGAATCTAATAATACAAATAGTATTCGCTCAAAAGAAGGTAACCGTTGGTAAACAGTATATTTAGACTGCGAAAAATGCACCTTATCTGCTATATTATAATGTAAAATAATTTATTACGTATATATATCTACAAAGTACCTGTAGCATAGAGTTACGTTAATAAATACTTCGTTAATTCGTTGGTCGTGTTGGTTGCAAGTGCGACTGCAGATCGGGAGGTCCTGGGTTCGATTCCCGGGTCGAGCACTACTAAAATTTTCTAATTTAGATTTTCTAGTAGTGGCTC
>DWDU01004006.1:0-11128 GCA_018245575.1 Jemadia suekentonmiller
CGACCCGGGAATCGAACCCAGGACCTCCCGATTGGCAGTCGCACTTGCAACCAACACGACCAACGAGGCAGTCAGTCAAAACATTATACACTGAAAAGAAAACTTATTTAGTATTTCTAATACGTGCAGTGATGATCGCTTTGATATTGAATGAAAATTTCTTAGATTACCTTCACATTTAAGACTTATTTATTTATATCACTATGCGAGGTCCTTTACTGGATAGGCAGAGAGCACCAAACATGTCCTAGGTATGATTTATTTTATATATATTCATCATTCTACTTATGAACGTACTAGTTACGTATATCTATGTATCTATTATATGGACTTGTAAATAGATCCTTTGATAAGCACATGGAAAATGCAAATGTGCGTTTAGTACAGGCACGAAACAATCCGACTAATTGCAAGAAGGTACTGCTGTCTGTTGTCGATATAAATCAGTGACCGCGCGTCGCAATCAATACTGGACAGCGTAGGCGATGACGAGCCATCAGTCGATATTGTAGTTACCTATTTATAAGGAGTATTTGACTGCCTCCTCGGTTATGTTGGTTGCAAGCGCGACCGCCGATCGGGACGTTCTGGGTTCAAAACCCGCGTCGGGCTCTACTTGATTTTTCTAAGGCAGATTTTCTAGTAGTTGATTGAGGTCTGGAAATGTGCAAGGCTTATGGTAATATGTTCATCACCTATTTCATATTGGGACGTAAACGTAACTGGTGGAACGTGGGAGTGCATTACAACTACTTCAGCTATGTCGACGACTCCGGTGATGTGATGATGTGTAATTATAATAACTAAGGGTAAATATTTAAACACTGAAAGAACATAGATGCAGCTAAAGTTAAAGATCAAGAATTGAGGTATGCGTCCAAAAAAATGTCTTATTTTTGCACACAGATCGCGGTATGGTGCAGTCTGTTTAAGCACAGCTAAATGCTCCGGCCGCATATGGGCAGTAGCGTAGGCGGTGCGAGAATCTATGCTCTGCGATTCCCAACCTGCATGCCCAGTGTGGGGATTATGGGCGTAAACTCTCAAGGAAGGCCTATGCCCAGCAGTGGACTGCAATAGGCTGATGATAATTATTATTATTCTGTAAGGCATGTGAAATCTACACATTTGCAGTACACTAGAGTAGTAAACTATGACTTTAAAATTTCTCGATCCATAAAGAATCTAATATTTGAAAGAAAAAACGCTAGACTGCACGGCCACATTAAAAATAACAAGCAAACACACAGCAAAACGCGAGTTAAAGAAATGCACGCTCTAACGACGCTCGCGCAATGACACGACTGCAACACTCAGTGCCATATAGGTTAATTGGCACAAGACATCTTTAGTTGCAACACTGAACGGCCAACCAAAAGGATCCACCGGCCTACCTGGCAACCAGAGCGCGGCAACCTATCGCCTGCCCATCGCACGCGCCGCTCGCGCCGCCAAACAAACAAGACCTCCGTTCTGTTAACCGAATCCCCCTCTCTATCGTTTAAATAGAAGGTCAGAAAGGGGGCAGCGAGACCAAGATACACCAGTCGCGGATTGCGTAAATTGTTGGATAAGTGAACGTGTATGTATTTTATTGCCCCTCGTTTGATACAGTATACAAATTGCTGTAAGACATGCGGTGTACGGTACATCACATTATGATATCATCTCGGATTCGCTGCACGCCATTCTAGTTTCACACGTCAAGGCGATAGGGGGCGAATTAATGTGCACGCCGACGGCCGCACGTTGTTACCTGTTGTAGCGTCGTCGGACCCAAAACGTCTACCACATATTACGCAACATGATCACGAAGATGAATGTTGTTTTCAAACATCGATTCGGATGTGTGGTGCAGCGGCAGCGGCGCGTAACCATGCATAATTTATTTATAGGCCCGCGAACGCAGTCACGAAAAATATTTGTTAGTACGATGTTAAGCAGAGCCGCAGAGACATGTATTCGCACTTTCGACATTACTTCAAAGCAGATGGAAATTTGAAATTACAGTGACTATTTTACAATATGCTCATTCTCTGTTATTTTATAGTGTGAAAGTAACGTAACTCGTAAAAACTGGGAGTTTTTCCACTGCGCTACATAGAGATGTACCCTTTTATAGAACACAGGTTCGAAATTACATTGTTAGCCTAATATTACGACCACGGAAAACGTATTGTAACTTAGTGAGTCTAAGAATAGGTGCAACCAAATAATTATTAAATAATTTAAGTAGTTCTACCAAGCAGAATTACTGGAACCAAGTCCATAGAAAAGTGAACACAAAGCCTTCAAGTTCGACCAGTCTATTAAATATCTCGCTCGAACCCAACATTCTTCACTTTCACGATGGATTTCCTTATAAAATCTGACACTAAAACTATTACGAAACTGCGCAACCCCACTGAAGTGTCAAACTTTCCTCCATCTACGTCAAAGATTTCCCTGGTATCCCGGTATTCCCTTATCTGGTAAACAGCGATGACTAACAAAACTTCAGAACTTGGGAAGGGAGAGAAAAACGGAAAGAAAAAACTCTTGAGGTATCAATTTAGAGGAAATTACCCGGTAATCTGTCACATCTAGATACGCCCGGGGTGTAATCTCATCGCCCCTGTCCCTTTTTACCCCGGAAAAAATACGAGGCAATGTTTCTTTTCAGAGGGGACAGATACAATCAGTGTCTTGTTAATCTGTCAATTATATGGCTTATAAAGTATTATGTCTTCTGAAGATTCTACATGGTGCAACACTTCCGTCTTGATTTGGTTCTTTTTAAATTATCTCTTTAACTGAATTTATAATGGAGGTATTTCATGTTTTCTAATATTAGGACGATTATTTGGGTAAAGTTCGTCACAAAAAGCTTGATTTCGATACCACAAATGTATTTATTTCAACCGGTACAAGCGATTTCCATATAACTGCCACAGTACTACAGTATCTACTGTGTACAGTATTCACCCGCACCTAAGCTACAATACAACATAACACAATACCCATATTTATTGCCTTGAACTTGCTTTGTCAGCAAAATTTGCAAGTTTTCATATTTTTCAACTACATTTTGTATTTCGTCTATTATTCTAGTCTTATCTTTTTTTTATCACTTTATTATAACAATATTTATAAAAGCCAACAGAGCAAACCGGATTTGGAATTAAAAAATAAAAGTTCTTTAAACGTACAAAGTAGGTATCGCACGTTTAATTCGAATCTCCCCTGCCCTCGTGCCAAAATCTTTTAGCGTTCTCCCCCGGGATTGTTCTTTTTATTACTTCTCCCCTCGGGATTATTGGCACAACACTAGAGGACGAAACAGTAATTGGTTCATTGTTTTATCGCCACAGTAAGTAAAGGCGCCTTTTTGTCGTCTTTATGGTCTTTTTTTTCTTTCCGGCTTACAAACGGCTGTACTGAATTTTTTATATAAGGTAAATAGTTCTAATTATTACCGCTAAGACTTAAAAATAACAATAATTAATAACAATGTTTCATATTTAGATATGTAATATTGTGATGCCATAAACAATATTACACTGCGCTCAATTACATTGGTCATTCAATATCACCTGTTGCTTAAATGTGTCAAATGCCATTTTTAAAAGGATGTCGTCCTCTCATTTGCATGGTTATATACTGGTATAAACTATTAACAAGCATTTTGTTAAACATTTATTATGTTTTATGTTTTTGATGTGTTACTAGTAGGTATCGTTTTCGCCCGGCCATTTTCGCGATTAGCAACTCATGACAAAGACCTCGGATAGATCATACACTAGTCATCAGACTAACCCGAAAAAATGTGTGACATCAGTACATTATCAATCGGATCGAATTTACGAAATATAGCAACTGCCGTGCACTTGGCGATCCTAGTTATTTTCGAAACGACAAACATTACATTACACGATACACATCACATATCCGCTGTTATTTAGGAAACATATTTTTTTTTAATTAATCCATACGTCATCACAGTTTCAATGAGGCTGTAACCACCAACATACCAATGACAAAGCGAAACAACAAAGTAACGCCGCGCGCAGAGTACCCTCGTTTATTGTAAGGTTTGGGTGCGGCCATTGGAATGCAGATTACGGGCTCCGTGCCGATTGTACTACTTTATAAAGACAATTGAAAGTAGTAAGCTGGATCATTTCTTTAGGTTATCTTGTAGAATCACCTGACCTGTTCTGGAATTGAGTGTTGGTTGCACGCGCGACTGACGATCGCGATGTCCCGGGTTTAAATCCCGGGTCGAGCACTATTATATTTTAGTTAGATTTTCTTGTGGTGGCTCAAAGTCTGGATATGGGCTAGGTGTATGCCAATAGACTCACCACCTATTCCATAATGGAACACAAACGTAACTAAAATGTGGGAATGTGCTACAGTCCCCTGCCTGCCTCTTGGGGTATAGAGGCATGATGTTACTCTTTAAAATATTTTAGATATTAATAGAATAAAATTAGATGTTAATTATATTTGCCGAATTATATAACAGTTAAACGAGACATTGCATAGACCTGCGCACTTTAGATTTCGTCAACAAGTTTTCTGACGCGTTTTAACTCTGCCTACCTGCACTGAGCCAGCATCGCGGGTCATGGCGATAACTCTTCGTAATAAGATGAAACTCAGATCTAACAGTCGAACGACAAAAGGGTTGCTGATGAGTTATACCTGCACATGATTAATTCACCATTTAACATCATCAACATAAACTAACCTGTCTCGTTGGTCGTGTTGGTTGTAAGCGCGACTTCCGGAGGAGGAGGTCCGGGGTTCGATTCCCGGGTCGGGCACTATACAATTTTTCTAATTTAGATCTTCTAGTAGTGGCTCGGAGTCTGTATTTGTCCCGGTGCATGGCAATAGGCTCACCACCTATTCCATAGTAGGACGTAAACGTAACTGGTGAAACGTGGGTGTGTACTACACTCCTCTACCTAACTCTTCGGGGATAACAGGCGTGATGTTACGTAACATCAACTCCACCCCGGATTATTCATAGAAAAATGCAAAAAAACCGTTTAATAGGTAAAATCTGAATGGTTCAATCATTCCAACTGATTACAACTCCTAAATACGTCAACGTTTCAACACGAAGTCAGCAACATCCACGCTTACACTGCTCTAACTCCTAACCCCTGTCGCGAGACAGCGAGGGCCACTCTGTGATCAGTGGCGCGGATGATCCGCTACGCTAATATTATTCAGATCAGAGCGCTTGCTTCCGTGCGGTGGCTCCGGGCACGACAGCTCTAACTTTTAATCAGTTGCCAAATATTTGCCGGCCGTGCATATTGAGAAGGTCTGTGCAATTGTATTAGAGGGTTCACTCACGCGTCACTGAACAGAGAATCGTCCACGGTTCGCTGAGTCCGGTATGTCGCATGCCAACGTTTAGTATGATTGTAATTGTAGGGAGCGATTTCAATTTGAATTGATCAATGCTTCATTAATTTATAGTCGTAGAGTAATGCGGTTGTGTAAAGGACTGGTCACCTCCACGAGACCAATAATTATAATGTATTTAATGGTTGTTTATTATTATGTAATAAATGACTAAAAATATTAGTAAGGAATATCGACACCCTATAATTAGCATTTCTAATATCAACTCCACGCACGAGATCAATAATTATAATGCAATGGTTGTTTTTTGTTATATAATAAATGACTTTAAAAATAAGTATTAGTAAGAAATATCGACACCTTTTAATTAGCTTTTCTAATATGACTATAATTCAATCATTCATGTTTCTCCAAGGCAGTTGGACGTGTTTCGGACCTAAACGGGGTCTGTCTTCTGGCGTTCGTTCCGTAGAAGAGGGATAGGATAACAAAAAAGAACGACCTTGAACAGATCCGAAACTAGTAGAGATATCCCAAAGAAACATAAATATAGTCGGCATATAATTCCATCGTTAAGAAATATCGGTACAAAACGTGTAATAGTAACCTTTTTTTTAAATACATGTAGCAGTGAACGCAAAGTACCTACAGAATTCATTTGTACATTTAATTGTTCATTGAAAGTTTCAAAGTATCAGTATCTTTTCTAAAACACATTCTCAAGCCAGCTTTCTCGGCAAGAAATAATATAGGTATATACTCGTATGTTCGGTTCAAAACCTCGAGACATATCTGTGCAAGCAGTAATATTGACACACTCCTACATTACAGTCATAAGACATAATACAGCGTTTCTCAACTTGTAACACGGCACTGTCAGAATGAACATTCCAAGTATCACGCAATATTTAATCATTATGTCACATTTGACTTGTTTAATAATATTAGTAATTTTATATAGAGAAATCTGAAAAGCACTTATCGTCTTCCTAGAATGCCATTATCACTTCCGCCACTGGTTAAGGAAAGTTTGGTTTTTTGATTCTAGTAGAAGGTCGAAGTTTGGACTTGGTTTGAAGTTGGTCTCCGATTTATGGCAATAGATTCACCACCTAGTTTATAGTGTAAGTTAAACGTAACTGATGAAACGTGGGAGTATACTAAACTCTTATGCCTACCTCCTCGTGATTACAGGCGTGATATAAAGTTGTTCTTTTCACGCCGCGCTCAAATCCAACTGAAGTAAACCAAAAAAACACTAATATTGACAATAAACTTTAACAATAAAATATTGACACTAATTCTATAATTATCTTTAAAACTAAGTAACGTTAGAGTTCAGGAGAAGGGATCTTTCACGGTTGTATTATATAAGTAATCTGGGTCTCTGACTACTTCTATAAAATCCAGTAAATACTTATCTCACTTATACCAATGACGTACCCTGGTGGGTTATCATACGTCTTTAACGAAAGCAAGTCTGTCAAGAAATGCGTCCCGCAAATAATTAATGAAAAGATAAGGGTCAAATTTACTTCAAAATGTAAAAGATACATACTATAACGCATAACATATTCCTTAAAGTGTGAAAATCTTTTGAAACATTCATAAATTAAAGAGAACATTCCTAATTTCAACAAAACCTACAGAAAAGTCAACGGAGCTAATTTAGTTACATATATAATTTAAATAATAAGTTTATAAAACAAGAAAGCACGCGGCCTATATTGCTATAAAAAGTCACCATGACTTTTACACTATTCAAGCATTTTCCAAGCAAACCGCATCAATCTTTAGGTATGCATCTATTATCATATACATATATTGCCATTAAAACAAAACTGTTATTACATAAGACAACTCGTATTTATTACGTAAGACAAGTCATATTTTATTACACAAGACAATTCGTGACAATTCCTAAACATACACCGCATAGGTCAGTGTTTCTCAACTTAAACGCATCGTTCCGTTACTACGTATTTGTCCACGTCCCACTGATGGACGCACGCTCGCTGCCGTGATTTGTCATTATACATTATACGAATCGTGTACACTCGCACAGACAAGTATTATGGCGTTCGTGCTCATCCTATTATATTTATTAATGACGATGCACTGTTACGGCTTCTAATTGTTTCTCAGTACATATATGACGAAATTCTTTTACTTACAACTAATACACTAGCGGTTTATTACCGATAACGTTTTTCATCTTAAAAATTCAAAATGATGCTATGACATACAAAATGAATAAATTTGTTATAAATTGCACAACATGGCATGCTAATCAGGAATGATAGGCTATATGGACCTAGACACAATATGACTGCCATTATTTCTGATATTAATCACAGAGGCATTGAGTAACAGTTTCACAGTGACAGAGGATGGTTTGTGAGTTACTTAAGATACGGTTTTCTACCGTCTCGGAACTTCCTGATGGTTGAATCGTAAGCATTTTCTACATAAGCGTACATACAAAATGCTCGTTAATTTTTTTATTTAATATAAATAGAATAAAGGGTATAGAGCACATTTTAATTGGAAATTTTACTGAAACGGTTCATTGCGCGCTAATCCATGGATTAGCACTCTACTTGTAGATGCAAATAATTTACAAGTATTAAATTTTTTTTTTAATTTTTAAAGACCATACAATACTACACACGAATAAGGTCTTGCGCAAGAACGCAGTAAATGCGCAAAATTTTATTAAAACAAATTGTATAATATAATGCCATTAGTATCCAGTAGCCTAAGATCACGTCCATGACGTATAGATATCATCAGTGCCCAGAATTCGATCACGTATGGACACAAATCAGCGCCGCTATCATATTTTAGTCATCGCGGTACCGTCGAGAACAGAAGAGGTAATTGCGTAAATGAGTTTATCGAGAAATTATGGCATCTATTTTCGGATAATCATGATAGATCTGAGTACGTGGACATGGATTGTGTTTATAAAAATTATATCAAAATTCAAATTCAAATGTCATTTATTCAAAATTGGTTCATTAGAACACTTTTTAATGCTGTGCTGCTAATGCTGACATAAATATTTTATAGACGCATCAGGTACCTACACAAGTTCAACATTTACATTAGGTAGGTATATTGAGTAGCTCTAGTAAGGAAACTCTTAAAGATCTCTAACATCCCTTTATTATCGTAGTTCTTACGTCTTTAGTTAATAATACATATAGGTATACCTTTTGTGATCACTGTACCCTAATTCTTATTAGTTAATCAAAACTTTCTCTTTTGAAATTTACAACATCACATGAAATTATAAATTTATCTATCAATTTATTCAGCGGCATCAACAAAGTGAACTCCTATCACTATGCTGTAGTTGTATAGGCAAATATAACTTCAACTATCCCTCATACAACAGTGTACACAAATTTCCCGTTATGTCATAAAATAAAAATCAGAAATAGGACAAAAACCTTTTTATATTACAGAATATTTTTTTTATCAAGCAAATCAAGCTTTTTCTTTTAATCAGTGTCGTTTTAAGACGACTTGTCTATCCGTTTTGATATGTCATTACGTACGATGCTACATTATACTACAGCAAACATGTACGCGACCGGTGCTCGAGCTCAATTCGCCAGCAAATAACGCGCGGTAATCCCGCGGGTCTGGTACAGTCGGTGGCAGAACATCTCGTGTTTGTGCACGTCGCGGCGTGTCGTACCGGCGATTGGCGCACGTACGCAATGTCATTACCGTCGACATGCTGCCCTGTCCACCGGACAATCAGATACATAAGTGCTTAGCGAAAATTTTTACTATGATTTCTTTGTCATGGTTGATTCAATATGATTTGTTCATGCTTAATGAATTGCTTCGTGTTCTTGTTAACCAATTGTAGTTATTAGGTATAAGGTTTATTTAATTATTGATAACGTATAGTTATGATGATAATGATAGTTATGGTACAATGGGCGAATTTAATTGCCTGATGGAATACCCGATAACTCAAATTTAATTAAATCATGAAAAAATAATAAATGCATAAATAATTAACAAAAGAACAAAGAATGTTACTGAACTGAAGTTTGTAATATTAATATCATTCATACGAGAAACAAGATAATTTTGTGATTCATTTTCATTAAATTAGTATGATCGATAACTTTTTAGATTAATTAACATTTTATTTTTTTGTAATCTTATGGCAGAGATTCATAAATATAAAAAATATAGCTTTCTCATATTGTGGATGGAAGTGTACTCACGTTTTCCATTGAGGTGCATGTGGTCCTGTGTTTTATGAAGGAAAGATGATAAGACTAGCAGTCATTGTCGTTCTCAAAGTATTATAACATAATATGTATATATAGGATTTGAAGATCATTATTATTTTAAAGTCACATATTAATCAAAATTTTACAAGTCGCAAAGATATCCTTTAAAACCTTAAGTAATATATTTCATGAAAAGTGGTCGGTTATAACATAAAAAGCATATTTATTTATTTATTTTTGTACGACGCCTTTGTATCTTTTCCAAGGTGTTCGGTATGTGTAATATTAATGTTTAAACAGGTAATATCACCAAAATTAAAGAAATAATATTAAACTCGGCTTAAAAATGTTTTTTATACAATAAAATAATAAGAAAATAATAATAGTAAATAAATTATAACAAATAAATCCCACAAGCATAAAGATTTTTTAACTACAAAGTTTTAAGAAGAACTCTTAGTCATGCCGAAGATGGAAAGCAATTTGTAAAGTTAAGCAACGCCAGATGCAAATAGCCTGGAGGATTTGCCAAACTTTAATGAGCATTGGCTTGGTTTCAACATGAATATAGGCATAATGTTACGAATTTTTATTATTAGAAAATTATAATGAGGTAGGCTTTATTAAACACATAAAGGGCATTTCATAAATAACGGTAATTGGTGCAGGGCGAAACAACCCTAAAAACATCTAATGATGTGAAGAACTCATTTATTTCTGCAAAAAATAATTTTTAATTATATTGTCACGTCATACAATTACAACAAGATCGATCAGACAATTAAACCATTGTAAAATACGAACAATTTTTTTTTGTATTTTATTATAAAACTTTGAGAACCATATTGTCACGTCGTCCAATTACTAGAACATCGGGACTACCGCGGTAGCGTTACGTGAACCATTTTCAATTATTTCAATTTCTGCAATAGATTTATTCATTATTTATTCAAATCTACAAGTACAAACAACCTTTGTTTTTAATTAAGTGAATCCTCTGTTGTTATTAACATATTATCAATAGCGATAAGTAAAACCTAATACAGTTATAAAACGTAAACGTAACATCACGCCTGTAATCCCCGAAGAGGTAGGCAGAGGATACAGTCATACAGGTATAGATACACTAAATTTAAAAATGAAATCTATATGGTCTCTTCCTAGAATCTGAACGATTGAGGCTGCCGTGCCAGCTGAACATGGGTCGGCAGATTTCATACGTCTTTGATATCATTATGGAAAAATTTAAGATATGCAAATTTCCTAACAGTGTTTTTCTTTACACTTCCAGCAAGTAACATTTAATTTTAAAACGATTTAAAGCCTTGAGGCGGAAAACTGAAACAAGTATAATAAAGACAACCAACCTTTAGGCTTGTTCTCCTATAAACAATATATTATATTGTATTAAATATATTATATATAAATATATTATATTGTATTTTAGGTACACACTAAATCTGATATCTAATAAATACGTTACTTTCCATTCCTGGCGCTGCTGGAAG
>DWDU01004007.1:0-11128 GCA_018245575.1 Jemadia suekentonmiller
GTGAAACGATGACGCAACTCGTGGAGTATGAGAACTATAGAACGATCTGCTCTCGTAACAGCAACACACAATGTCAAGAGTACGAGAATATTGGTAGACGCGCGCCGCCGGCACCGCGCGCTCCCGGCGTACGCGTAAATTTACGCGCACACACACACCTCACAGATAGGAGCTCGTTAAAAATATACATACATACTTTGCCCGCAACACAAGATCGTTCTATTCAACGATATTCGCTTGTCTTACAAAACACCGAAAGACAACTAATATTCAAATGCTACACACATTGTCCTGTAAAAAAAAGATTATCCAAACAGACTATCCAACGATTAACACTAATTGTTTTTCGCAGTAAGTAACTAATATTCGCATGAAATGTGTTATAGATTTACATGGTAGAGTAGGGCCTTTCCTGGTATACAAATCTTCAACCGTGTTGTTACAAACAGGAAAGTAAAACAGTAGATTGAACAGCTAAGTCAATTGCTTTGTATACATTATATACAATTCTTACAATATCACAATTTATTTCGAACTTTAGGCAATCAATAATCAACGATATAAATCATAAACAATATTACGAATATCGTTTATATATCTAAATAGACCCATCATTAATATGTAACGAATAACGTTATTGTAACAAAGCAATGAATCGATTATTTTAAACATATGTTAGGTAATTAAAATTTGAATATAAAAAAAATATTGAAAATATAATTTCTTTAGGGTGGATCAGTGGTGTATATATATATAAGTAGGTTGAAAGTCGCCACGAAAATTGCGACCGAGTGGAAACATTCGCGACAATAACGACGTGCACGTGGGCGGCCGAAGACGGGTGAGATAAATACTGTTGCTGCAAATTGGAAGGTCGCCACGAAATGGGACAAAGAACATAATATCGAAAAAAAAAATTGGAACACTCGTAAACATTCATAGTAAACGTAACTCATTATTCAATTATTAAACTCGGCTTACGTGTTTACTACAAACTACAATTATTATTTTTATCAATAACTCAATTTTTTTTAATTCATTTTAGACCTGAGCCTTATTATCCGTGTTAAGTCTTTTCAATGTGTTTAGCCTAGTTTTTTTTAGGAACACGAATTTATTTTTAAAAAAGATGAATCAAAAGTTAGCTGTTATGATAGCCAGAAATAACACGAGTGTTTTCATTCGTCATCTCGCCCTGAAATCACGAAAAAACGAATGGAATTCAACATGAGACATAAACAGACAAAGCAACGGAACGGTGTGCATTTCTCACATGTTTGGTATTTTATTTATATTGTTTAAAAGATAAGCCGCGATAACGAAAATAAAAATGATAAAACATGGCAATAACAAAAAATAGGTAGATCCCCTTGTGAGTTAATAGTATTTTTTTAAATCTTAACAATTAGGTAGTGTTTACGTTATTATTTAAGTGAAAACCAGTTACGGTGTTTAGACAGAACGAATGCAAATGATGTGCAGCGTGGACAAAAGGTTTAATAGAGCGTTGATATCATAATGGCGGCAGCGTCGGAACAGCGGAAACCGTGGAGGGGTCAAGGGCGGGCCGCGGCCACGACCGCCATCAGCCCACAGAAACTGCTGCTTTGCGAGCTACCCAGACCTACGTCTTCGTTGATATAAAGTAACATTTCTATAGAAAACAATTATTATTATTATTCAAAATGTTGGGCAAAATATTATCTGCGACGCAATTACTTTGTTCTTACCGATATCGATATTCAGCACACAGTTATCTGCTTATTTGCGAACACAATCTGATAAACACGTAAGCAATGTGTTAGTTTTCTCTCAAGGCTAATAAATGTGACGCCGATTATATTAGGTTTGGAATGTGGTGACTGACATTCAAGAGAGCAATTAAAACGGCGTACAGCGCGCACGACGCGGACGGCGCAAGCACGCAAATAGTTGCGCCGAGGCCGCCGCGACGCCTTCGTGATACATCAGCCACTCGGGCACACCATGCTCCGTCGCCGCCGTACCAAACATCCGACATACGTTTCTCATATCCGCAATGTTATTGACATGTTAAATTTAGAAAATATTGCAACTTTAATAAGACTCATAACTTCAGAAACATCTCATTTTCCTGCAGATTGTGTTTCTCTATACAATAAAAATTTGGTATGTATCCAGTGTTGCTAGATGTCCTGACATTGGCGGGACTTTCCGATTTTTAAATTAAAATAAAATGTCCCGTGCGGGACAGGCTCAATACCGCTTTCGGGACACGACCGCGCGTGCAGCGTGCTGAAGCTTAAATATCATATTTATATTAAAACACACTTCTATGGCAATTTTTGTTATCTATTGTCACGTAAACGTAATTTAAAACTCAAATAAAAAAACTAAATATTTAAAAACTTCTAATTATACGTTTTTTTACGTCCCGCTTTCGACGAAAGAATCCCAGTTTTTTCACTCAAAAAGTTTCAAAATCCAGACTTGGCAAAAACAAATCTGGCAACGCTGTACGCATTCCTAATAAGTAATTTGTAATGAATGTGTCAAGTAAAAGTTCTAACACAATCAGAAATAGGGAGTTAATTGCTTTAAAAATGTATGCATGCAATGGTGAAACCTGGGATACACACCGCCCAAGTTTGGAAAGCGACAGTGAATAATTTATTTAGCAAGCGCTCAGAAGAGGTCGGGTCGAATATAGCGAAGTATGCACACAAGAATTTATGATAATACATTATGCTAAAGTCATGAAAGGCTGAGTGTGTACGTACGGCATTTGGTTGTGAGCGCCGTGGGCGGTCCTCACCGCACCTTAGTTCAATCGCTCCATAGCAAATGTTATTGTAGCGCACTACATATTCAAATTGTATCTGCATTATAACATTAGAATGTCATTAATTTTATGTAATGTATATGTACATAATTTTAATATATACATATATTAAAATTATATCTTTTCACACCACATTCATTATACAGTATAAATACAGTAAAAATACAATAGATGATACAGTTGTAAAACCATATTAACGAGTTTACATATATCCTTCTCGACATTTCATCTATTCTTATGTTTACTTATGTGTACATATTTACTTTTGGATAATAAGCGGGACTTATTTGTTCTTAAAGTAAATAAGGATTAAAATAAACGTTTCAAAGGCAAAGTTGAGGTTGACGCTTAAAAGGTCAAACCTTGAACTGACCTCATCGAATGTAGGTGCGACTGTTTGCGCTGGAGCTTGTTGTTTTTAATGCTAGTCTACTGCAGATACATAAAACGTCTAAATTAGCAGCCGTTATTGATCACTCAACCTACATAAATAACATGTAATGTTGTCATAAACAAATGTTAATAAATAGGAAATGCTGGCTATCAAGTACAATAATCCGACAAAGAATTACAAACGACATAGTATCCAATCGTAGTATAGTAAACTATGATAAATTTTGAATTTATTTTTTAAACGTATTGCTGGTTAAAATGATATCATGTTCTGACTCAAATCTGTTAGGAATAGGTATTCCTTAATTGAGTGACATATAACATAATGTCTACGTGTCATTAAATGTAATCATGACCATATTATGTCATAATAACACCTTACGAGCAACAAAGAATTATCAAACAAAATTCCATAAACACAATCTAATATTTTAAAGGGATGATAGAGGCATGCGATCTTGAATGATACGGGGACATTGACATTGAAGATGTAGGTCATGGGTGCTGTGAACATGGCATCGTTTGCTATGGTGGTATGGTGTTTCGGAGGTGCACCAGTGAAGTGGTGGAGGATGATGCGGGGGTACCATTGGTGCGCGCAAAGAGCGTCAGGTTGGAGGAGTGCCTGGGCACGGGCGACTTGCGGCGGACGTAGTAGTGGTCGCTGCGCTGCGGCGGCGGCGGCGGCACGAACGGCGGCGGCGGCGGCAGCCGAGCGGGCCTGCGTCTCGCACCGCCCGCGAAGGCGTCCATGGCTGCGAGCGTCCCGACGTCGCTCATGCTCGCGGCGCGCTCGCGGCTGGAAGACTGCGGCCGGTGCGGATCGTTACCCCTCGCCCCCTCCCCTCTCGTTTCAAGCTATGCTCCGCGCGCGCTCTTCGATCGCCGCCCGCCCTCCGCGCATTCGCCGTCCAACCGCCCACACACCGCTTCGCTTTGTTTTGAATTTTTAATTTAACGCCATTCATCTCGCGCTCGAGCTACGCGAAACGAGAAAACTAGTGCCATTATGGTTTTTGTAGTTCATCGACCCGGCATATATAATTATTTTCGATGGACAAATATTTACATTTACGGAATTTGTAAGTACGAACGACCTGCGCAGAAATACATATGGAGTAGTGTAAGTTTTAATAATTATGAAGGTACAGAGATCAGCTGCAGGTTCTTTGGGGAATATATGGCAGGGTAAAAGGAATAGATCATTGAACCCCGTCGGTATAATGTCCTTGAGAAACTCTTAGGGTATTTACAGTGTCGCAGCGAAGCGCGCTCACCGCGTACCTACCTACCTATTTAAGGTATGATTTACTCCATTTTTTCTCACGTAATTATCTATTGTATTATTAGTAAAATTACTAGTGTCTTTGGAACCATGCTTTCAATGTATTTAAATTTACGTAACGAATTTATTACATGTTTAGACAAAAAAATTGCAGCGATAGTCTGATTGTTTAGAATCCAGCCCCCACTCTGGGGTTCTTGGGATCAAATACCAGCGCGTAATTCTTAACAAAAGAAGACGCGTTTTATGATTAAATATATCTTGCTATAAGGGTGAAGAAAATCATTGTGAGGCAATCTGCAAACTTGGCCACCTTGGCAGATTATAGTCTTAATACTTCACATTCTCAGAGAAGACCCATGTGCAGTGGAACGATATGAGTAAGGGTTAAAGACGATAATGAAGAGGAGACTCCCTAAACAAACTCATACCACCTTGAATATTGCTGGTATTCCAATTAAATAAAATAGATCTATACCTAAGAGTTTCCCACACAATCCTATACTCAAATGGACGCTTATAAGTATTATGAGCACGCTATAAACAGTTCTATTGCAGGCTCTACGGTGTTAATGTAATACACACAGAACTTCGGTTCAGTTCAACAATACGAGTACCTACCTACTGTTCAACTGTAATTCATCTTAATAGCACAATATCGTGCTTTATAACGGTTCTGTATACAGTTCACATAGGTTTGATGCAGAAGATATATTGAACAGTTAATAGGATGCAGCAAGCCGAAGACAGAGCGGTGTGGCGCTCTTTGTGGGAGGTCTATGTCCAGCAGTGGACTGAGATAGGCCCAGAATGATGATAATATTGGGACATATGCAAGTAACGCGAACACTGAGCACACTCTCCTATTGTTTGAAATAATTATTATTATAAGATAGAAATTATCTCTCATTCTCGATGCGTAAAGTACGAGCGAACCCTAGCTTCAAACAATATCTAAGGTTATCATTCTTACCACACATCGAGAAAGCGGTACGAGAGCGACTCAAAATTAACGCGAATATAATATAACCTCACGCCTGAAATTCCCTACAGGGGCAGACATTGGAGTGTTATATTCCCATGTTTCAATGAAAAAATCCGTCAGATAAATTTAATCATCATAATTTTTCTATACTGACACAATGGTAATAGTCTTACATGAACGTATAATATAACTAGTAAAATGTGGGAGTACCTGCCTACTACAACACTTCTCAGTCTAACCCTTTGACGAACTACAAGCGTGATGTTCTGTTACATTCGCACACGTATTTAAGAACATATGTAATTAAAAAGCACACACGGCTAAACAAACGAAGCAAAACGCTTTCTGGTCTTATGTAGAGCGTTAAATAATGCGGCGGGCTGGCGGTTTGATTGTCGTAAATGGAAGTGAAAAGATAATACACTAAAGAAACAAACGCGCCTGTCGAAATTGAAAGTATGTATAAACACAATAACAGGTTTCACATAATTATTTTGAAAAATAACACGATAGAAGATATATTTCATGTTACTGGCGGGGTCGGAACAGTCGAGGTAGGAGCTAAAGAGTTTGTTTGTTGATTTGACTGCCTCGCTAAACCAGTTGGTAACAAGCGAAGATTGAGCAAGAGGTGCTGGGATCAATCAGCGATTTGGGTTAATTATTACTGGATTTCTCTATCTTGATATTCTCAGTACTAATTAGAAGTCTAATTAGTGCCGGGGGTATGGCAGGTCTCACTGCCTATTACACAAATTATACCTGTTACAAAAAAATATAATGTTAATCGAATATTCATATCGAGAACAATATCTATAGAATCAAATTTTATAAAGATAATAGTGTAAGTGTACATGGAATTTATTACAATATTCGGAATCGGAATTCTAAATCAGATTCGGAAGACCCGGGAACGGGAGGGACCAGGATCGAGACCGACCTTTCAGTCATCACAAAAATAGTTAAATACCGCTGTCAGACTGTACTATACAGTACCACATGAAATTTTTTGTAGCGCCTACATTGCTATGACTACACAATAAACACCAGCCGGATCAATGAGAACAATTGCAAATAGATATAGTAACATATATACGTGTGTACGTATGTATATACGTACTATGTGGGTGTTACAAAGTTTGAAACGCTCACGAATGCACCGTGTAAACATTGGCACGGGCGTCATCTTCCCACGTGCGCCACTGCTCGTTCCCATCGAGCGTACGCCGTGACGTCACGAGATCGGGAACTGCCGCCGTCACACTTGAGTTACTAATTTCAAATTAAGAATGCGCCTGTAGTAATATGATGTAAATGTCATTCCTAGACGGTCGATTAGCTTTTTTTCCTGTCCCTTTTCCCGTCATGACGAAAGCATCACCACATACCTACTCAATTCTAAATATACATATGTACGCGTTACGATCTTAGAAACAAGTGAATCTACCTAACAACAATTTAATACTTTTTTTCACCTTAACTAGTTTTTTTTAAATATACATACGGGGGCTTTTCGACAATTGATGTTAGAATAGATGTTATAAAATACATATATAATTCAACACTGGTCGCCGTGTGAGCATGCCTTTATCCACATTGCCGCACGTAATGACGTCAGGTAAAGAGCGAATGCATTGGTGATGATTAAGTTCATTAATATTCCTCCCATGTGACCGCTGCGCCAACACAAATTACACTGAACAATGAACATTTTATGACCGTATATGTATATGCGATGTGTATATATGTATGAGGATTATGTTATGAAATTTAATCTTGTATATTACATTATACTAATCTATATATATATTCATTTATTCTTTATTGTACACCATTAATAGACAAAACAAAAGGGCGAAGGTAATACCTAGTGGCATTCTCAACTAGTCAACTCTCGGGAAATAGTAAAAAATATAAAAACATCGTGGAATGTGCAACAGTACATATACAATAGTAAGGAATAATAATTAATTGGGACAATGATTATATTATATTTCATTAGCTAGTTGGTCCAGCGGTTACTGAAACTGACTGTTGAGCTGGGGGCGGGGGGCTCGGTTACCACCTAAAATAAATATTGGCATCGCAAGTATATAAAAGTATATATTTATGCGTATACAGGTAGTTTATTAGTCCTGCCTATTGTTAACCATAAAAAGAGTTCCTTGAGCCTGCTTTCCGATCAGATGGCAGTGTATGTCTCAAGGTATTATTATTGTTATTATTACTAAGTTTATTACGACCTTCTCCTACAATCATTCTCATTGTGACCGATGACTGCGTGTTCAGCATAAAAACGACAAACGCGTTCAATATTATAATTATGCCAATGACATTACGATTGCTGTAGCATAAAAGCATAACATTTGTATAACTATGAGTTTCTATCGGCTTACGCTATCCGAGGGAAACTAAAAAATTCTATAAAATGACCGACTCCCGCATTAGTGTGAAATGGTGAATATCACAGCGTCTCGACGGAAACGTCGAGCGGACCGCGCCGCGCCGGCCATCATCGCCGGCTGAAGATTAATATTATTCATAAATCGCCTTCCTTGCACCGCTTTCACATCGGCCGCCACAGAAACGAGATCGGCCGCGAGACCGCACTAATTAGTGTTTTAGTGCGGACACACTCTGTACTGTTGCGTATCCGAACGGCGTATAAGCACAGACGCTTACCGTTGTGTGTTGTATACGAGTACGTGCATAGATAGGCTCAGACGATTGCATTATCAACAACGTAATATGTAACTAAAGTGATATTCGACAGTTGGCGCTCCGTGCATACCCCGTAAGAGATTTGGCGTGATGATATAACAGTAATAATCAAGAGCAATAAATGCGACGAAATGTATATATTTCTTTGTTTTAAAGTATTAAATCCCGAATTGCTCTGCTCAGGTGATGTTTATGATATCAGAATGAGTAATAATGCTGAAAATAAGAAAAACTATTAAATGTTTTTTTGTACTCATTTACAAATATAGATATATGTAAAATAAAACTACTGGTATTTAAAGCACATGTATTAAAGAGGAAGAGAAGAGATTTAGACGCTTGTTAAAGTGTTGTTTATACATACAAGGAAGTAATTTATTGCAATAATCGAATCATAAAACCGAGTTGAGAAAATATCCGTTTTTGGAAGTTAATTCTATCGGCTTTAGTGTATTTTTCAATGATGCCTTTGTATTGTGATTTGTGAGAGTGAAGCAAATAGAACAATAGCGAAACAGAAAGTCTGATATGATCAATTAGTTTTGTGTGAAAGTGCGTTTTATGGCGTGCCGCGCCATAATAAAGCGTTTTGGTGACGCGGCGTAATAATCTTTTTGGTGACGTTAAGGTCAATTTCGAGATCTATGCTCCTTACGACGGTCACTAAAGTAATAACAAAGAATATGACATGGAACTGATAATAACTTTTGATGTTATTTACAGACGGGTCTAGGTCAGTTGACGAGTCGGTGCAGCATTTTATGATCCTCAGGCAAACGAATCCTTATCATACATAAATACTATTAGTCACAAACAAATTTTCATTATGAAGCTCGCTACATAATACAATTCTGAACAGATATGATCCGGTAACAGCAGTAAGATTACGTTCTTGACACATCCCTTGTAATAAATTTTTGTTTTTAATGAATCGAATACCTTCTCCCGAATGCTCAACTTGTAATACCATTGACGGCGTTTATCATGTATTCTTAGAATGTGTAAGTAACAACACTATTAGGAGTGAGCTTGCTGTTTACCGAAATCCTAACCAAATAGGCGACTGTAACAGTATTTTGACTGAGCCTCTTTCGATTCCTGCAAGATTACTGTACCAATTAGTTCATAAGAGACGGTAGTCATAATGTATGTAGATCGTAATTTAGGCGAAAATGTATGTTATAATGTGACTTGTGTCAGAGCGATATAATCGTTGCAACGATTAAGCCCTTTCACCTGAATAAAAAAAACTTGATGTAAGTAGGTATTTTTTTATTTATTTTTTCACCCACATATATTGATTAACGACATTTGTTACTAAAACATTGAAAGAGTTTCGGCTATATACTACTCGTAATATGTCACGTCCAAGTTAAAAGGACGAAGCAACGCTTATCCGCAGAGTAATGTGGAGAATGCGGCAATAATTGGAAACTGCGCAACTTTCCAACCGCCCGTTCCTAACATTATGCAAGACAGGATATAGGATGAAGAAGTCCCACGTGTTCAGTTGTTTAGTCCATAAAAATACTTTATGCACTCTATTTATTTGGTACATACATATGAGCGTTCTGTGAATCCATAAATATAAAACGATTGTATTCGAAACACTGGCCGAGGGTGCTGTTGACTGGTAGACGACTACAAACCTCTCAAGCAGGCGCACCCCATGATGTAGCCCATCATAGAAAGCCGCGGCGCCGGCGGCGGGCGGGGACGCGGCGGCCTCGGCGGCGGCGGCACGCGCCTGCCGCGCGGCGGCGCTCGCGACACCGCGCCCGCGTTACCCCCCGCCCTCTCCAGCCCACATCACACACTACACACTCACAGTGCAACTGTTATGTCATACGATGACGACCGGCGGCTGGCCCATAATACTCCGCGTGGCGTACACAATTTTTCTAAACAATGAAGTCACAAACTTCAAAGGCGTCAATTAATGCAGCGTTATTAGTTCTATGAATAGGTATTAAGTACAATTTGTTCAAATTCATAGGAGGGACGCCATAAATATTTCGGTTGAAAAACAGTAACGAGCGCCGAGGGACATGACGGTCGGTGCAGCGAGCGCGGTCGCGTGCTGCGGCCGGTGTCGATCGATATCGCCTGCTAAGTTCGCGCCTCGCGACCCGCCGCAACCCATGAGTAACTCACGTCGATTATAAAATGAAATAAACAGTCTTAATGTACTCCAATATTGCCATCTTCAGGAACCATTCGCCTGACAACGATAACCAAACCTAAAAATGGTCCTACTTCTCAAGTAACATCCCTATACAAAACAATAGAATTATGTTAAACTCTGAAACGATTAATGAGTAACTGTTATTATGTAATCAAGAAGTGAACAGACAGTGAAGAAACAAACAAACTTAAACAAAACAGTTAATAAGAGTGTAAAGATAATTCCAGAGTCAATAAACTTAAAGCCGGGCACGCTAACTGATTAGTTAATTATTGGTGACGTTAGAAGTCAGAATGAGGCTCGCGCCGAACGGAGGACCGATTAGAGCGCATCGATAGGGGAGTCGAGAGATATTAAAGGTGGTGCATGTTGGAGAGACGATTAAGTGAGGTTAGGGTAGCGGGCATGCGGCACGGCGCTGCGCAGCAGACAGCGAGCGGGCGGGCGCGGGCTCGGGCGGGCCGGCACTGAGTCGCGTCGCGCCGCCGCCCCCCCCGCGCCCCCCGCCCCGCAGCCCCGCAGCCCCCGGCCGACACACTCGATCTAGACTTCAAACACCACCCCTTACCTCTATACCAGAAGCGCCCGTTTCTAAGCGATACACCGACCCACAAAATCCTCTCGGCTATGATACGGGGTGGGTCGGTTACACTTATTAATAAAAACAGACGAGACAACTGACGACTCGTCGGTTTCATTTATAGATTGATTCGTATGTAATAAAACCTAATCTTATGA
>DWDU01004008.1:0-11128 GCA_018245575.1 Jemadia suekentonmiller
TAACTGGTGAAACGTGGGAGTGTTCTACACTCCTCTGCCTACCTCTTCGGGGATTACAGGCGTGATGTTACGAATATTTTGGTTATTTAAAAAAAAATAAAGAATTATTAAAATATAAGTCTGTTGAAGACCAAAAAACATAAGACAAACATTGTCGACATTTTTTTTGTATTAAGAACAGAGTTATATGCTACGTAAAAACCTACGTATATATAACATAATATAATTTATAATATGTTATATGTTTATTATAAGTAAATTACGACAACGTAAAACGTTAAGATTACTTCAGTTTTTATTCCATTATAGCCCTGGCGCATTAAACGTGAAAGTTAAAAAAAACTTCATTACATTTGTATCTCGGTCGTGTTAAGAGCAACGTTTCACCCTGAAATTACCGCAACGATTTTAGTTTCGACACGACAATCGTACAATGAGAGGCTAGTAATGTAACCATAACGCTTAAGCTAGAAATTACTAATGACTATGAGTCATGGCTCGTCGTCGCGCTTTGGATCTGTTTCCATTTTAACGTGATTCGATTGTTAAATTATGGTAACAACGGATACTGTGTAGTGATTGTGTACTTCGATACCCGTATTTTATAGAACGGAATTTCCGTCAAGGTCATATTCACTGCGTGTGTGTACCTTGCGCAGATTTTGAATTTTCATCCCCTACCGAACTTATTTAACGGGAAAGTGACTGTATGTTCAGTAATTGGTTTGAGTAGGTCACAATTCAATTGATAAAGTTGAATATTGCCGTGTGTATAGGAATTAAGGAAAGGACAAGAATAGGGACTTAGAGAAAGGACAATAATTCGTTTTCGTTTGATACTTGAAAATGCGAAATATGTTATGAAAATATCTACGGGAACTACTTAAGTGACAGTAGTAATTAAATCGGGGGTAACAATTGGGAAGGAAATTTATATCAAAAAATATAATAAACTAGTTAGATAGCCCAGATAGTTAAATATAATACACTAGTTCTAATATAATACACTAGTTATAATATAATATACTAGTTATAATACTAAAATAAAAAATAGTAAACGTAACTGGTGAAACGTGGGAATGTTCTGCATTCCTCTGCCTACCTGTTCCTACCTCTTCGGGGATTACAAGTGTGATGTTACTTTTTTTAGTTATAATATAATACACTAGTTATAGAAAAGCTAAACTAATACGGTTTACTTATTAAAGTAAGGACTGGAATACTTTTGGACATCACCTGTATTCCGTGTATTGTATCTTAAACAATTCTGGAATAATCCTAGTGAAACAATATATGATATTAAAAAGGCATGGTTGGTTTTTTTCGCGTATGTAGTAATAAAAACGGACGTAAATAAAATATGTAACCTACCAGTATGTGGACGAAAATACTGTATCCGTAAATTGGCGAGAAAGAAAAGACGTTAGAGAACTGACAGGATAACTGTAGACGTAAGTCGGTTTTTTTTATCCCATTGGGAGCTTTACAGTTGAGAACACGCGTAGAACTTGAAATAACTTTATCTATGACTTGAATACAGCACTTCTGGTAACGAAGAGATTATTATTGGGACGCAGTATTTTAATGACTTTTTCATTATAGTTCTTTTAATAACTTTTCATATTATCACATTAAACAAGACACGTAGAAATGTAATATACACCTTTGCCTACGTCTACGGGGTTTACAGGCGCGATGTTACGTTTAATTGTCTCGTAGGTGTACATTTTATTGCAGTTAATTTACTCCGTTGTGTGTTAATAAGAACAGTGTACGCCTCTCACAATTCGTAGAGCAACCTTAATAGGTTTTTCGACCTTTGTATTCATTCCAGCTTTAATTTGAACCTTTCCTTCATCCCCTTGATTTAGCTTTCGTGAAAATTAGTGTTTCAATGTTTCTGTCGTTGTTTCTATATATTTTAAGGATAAGTTTTACTTCAGATGTTTGAAAACTACTTATACCTGTTGGAAATCTATTCATTTACTCTTTGCTATCAACCATGCCAGCAATGATTATTCAGCCGACAAAAATTTCACTAACAGTTGGTAGATTATTATTACGAGAAAATTCTTTGAATATGTAACAAGGTATGTTTTGTTGTTCCGAAATATGTTTTTAAGTACCCTCTTAAATTGCTTGTTTCCAAACAATGTACAAGATTATTTATAAGAATGGACTTAATTCATAAATAACAATGGGATCGTTTGAACGTGTTTCAAACATGAATAAATCTGAATACTGTCGAAAAATGAAATGTTTTTGGGCATATTTCAAAGTACAAGATGAACCCTCTTTGGAAGGCTTGATTGCCAGTTGATATGTTTTTCTGTTACTGAAGAGGTAAATAAACAAATATTGAAACGAATTGCATGTATACATTTAAGATTGGGTGCATAATTCGGTTGGGACATTGAGAGAGAAATCTTTATATGCATACATACCATTCACATAATACTCGTATATCATACATTTTAGATTAGGCGGTCTTATAAATAATTTAGGCTCCACATATAGACGCTATAAACTTAAGGTTCGTCCAAAGCAATAATATTAAGGTGTCAAAGCAACTGCTGATTCATTATTAATTATACAAATAGATTGTTCAAAATCAGAGTATTTAATAAAATAGTAACACACGCCTATAATCCTCGATGAGGTAGATAGAGGAGTATAGTACTCTCCGACGTTTCAAAAGGCAACGTTTACGACCCATTATGAAATAAGACGTGAGCGCACACCGGGCACTAATCCAAACTCCGAGTTATTACTAGGAATTCTAAGTTAAAAATCCTATAGTACCCGACCCAGAGTTTGAACCCAGGATCTCTTGATTGGCAGTCGAGCTTGCAATCACACTTTCTACGAAGTAGTCTAGGATAGAAAGCAATGTTTATCATAGAGATGGGGAGCATGAAAGGAGCCTCCCCCAGCGGCGATTATGTCTGATCAATTACAAACTTACACTGCCCGGCGACCCCAGGACGACTAATTTTTTCACTCACGACCAGCTATCGACTCGACGAAGAAAAAGAATCACAGAGACACAGAACTAGACACAGAACGGAAGAAATTTGTGCCGATTTAAACTGAACTTACCCCAAGTTGTCAGGATAAAATCGTAACCAACAGGGTATCTTTGCTTTGACTGATTAATTGAGTGTTTTTCAATTATCAAGGTGTAAATAAAATTGTAAATGGTTTTTCACTGGAACATTTTGTGGAAATATGCAGCAAATTTCATAGGATAATTTTATACTTGAGTCAGTAGAGGTATTGTAAGTGTTTATTATTGTAGTTGAATACATAATATATTATATTTTTAAAATCCACGATGGCTATGTTTTCCGCGATACGCTATTCTAGGCATCAAGTCACACAAGTCCGTAACGATGTAACGTACGAGTATACTATACAAATGGACCCAATGGATATTCGGAAATGTTTTCCCCGGTATTTACGTATCATAAAGTATACTTACTACTCTTTATATTATATTAGATGCAAGATACATTTTTTTTATAAAGAAATAAAAATATACCGCAACCTAAGAGTTATGGATTGAGCTATATAATTAAACGTACGCCGCCATGTATGTAGACCGTCGCTCATATCTACATGTAACATGAAGCTCTTTAAGGAAAGGTCAAAACGATCGCTCATTTAAAGCTTGCCAAGCAATGGCGATCTATATGATGTCGCAATTTTTTATTGACTTTTTTACTTTTGAAAATACTAACATATTTATCATACAGAAACGCATACCATCGCAACATAAACAAAGACAAACGCAGTGAAATGCACGTGACGCCTCCATCGTGGAAATGAAATTTTAGATTCGACTTTAATATCGCGCTCTAAGCGTTACTTTGTGTGAATTGCTCTTTGGAATTGCGCAAACACGTGATACATTTAGCATTGTCCGCCGTGAAATTGTGTTTGGACAAAGTAATTGTTTAAACCGTTCACTGATATGTTAAATTGAAATACCGACATCTGTGAGGTATGTTGTTAGCCTTATTATCCTTTTTTATGTACCACAGTTGAGCAAAAGATATGAGTAAATAAATATGCTACTTAAATTTTTTTATTTATTTACTTTGTAACATAAATGTCCTTCCACGTGCTTTGTCCTTTAAGAGTTGCTTGAAACATATTGTATATAAAAAGAAAATAGTGAGATTATTAAAGTGTTATGTTCAAGGAGTTCGCAGCCATCGAAGTGTATTAAATGCTAACGTTTGTTTATTTAACAAGTAAATTGGTGACATAACACTTTCATCGACTCACATTATATTGTATGGTTATTATATTCAGAAATGCGAGAGGTCAGCAATTTGACACTGAAACTGAGTGACGAAGATACAAAAGATAATGGCGAACCCGAGCGTCACATCCTACTATGTTCTAACTACTTAATGTTACACTGGAAGCATAGAGCAACGTTGCGAACATTAGATATTAGGGCGGGTGACGGCCCGTTGAATACTGACCTCGCCAGCGCTTAAACTTTACGGATTGCTCTCGATCATTAGCCGCGTCAGAATTACAAACGTTACACTTGTTTAGGTACATAATTGTCCAGTTTTTAAATCCGTAAATAAATTCTTAAGAAACTTCCCTTTAAAATTCAGACAATGGTTCCATGAGCGACTATTTTTACATTTAATTATACGAGTACATATTGTATAAGTACGTAGACATAGCAGATAATTTTTTTTAGCCTACGTTGAATTTGAAGGTTTTGGGTAGTTGAAAAACGTTTTTTATTATTATAATAAAACGGTTTATTAAAACGTTATAAACACTGTGTTATTTATAAATATTCATTTCACACACCGCAGTCACATCGTGATCATGATCCGCATGTCTCGAATGAAATATAGGCACTTTTCTGATTTTATCGAAAGTACCCAGAAGTATAAAAATGTCTCGAGTTTATATAAATAATTATGACATTTTTGAATTGTGAATTGCGAACGATTACATCATTTTCATTAATCTATATCTTGTACCGATACTGTCGAACAGCGTCGCTTAGAAAATTAAGTGGATTAGAACAGCGTGGAGCTAATATTAAAAGCTTTAATTACCACGACAAAGAATTTTAAGCGCAAAAGTTACCGTTATTTGGACTAATTAAATAACGCAATAAATTATATAAATAATAATGAATTTATTAAAAGCGTAAAATCACGCCTGCAATCACCGAAGAGGAAGGCATAGTAGTGTAGTACACTACCACGTTTTACCAATTTACGTCTCACTACAGAATAGGAGGTGAGCCTATTTATGGTGATAGGCTTTCCGTCCGGCATATGGACATCGTGGGTAAATCAAGACTCTGAGCCACTCTTAAAAAATCTAAGTTCCCAAAATTCAGTGGTGCCTGACCCTGGACTTGAAGCAATACGACCAACGAGGCAGTCACACCACTAATGAGGCAGTTAGGTTTTATCCCACATCAATAGTAAATTAAATTGTATTTAAGCCCATATATGTACTCCATACAGTGAAGTATAAAATGTAGATGCTTCGATGGAAGAATAAAAATAATCATTATCAATATCTCTACTAATCGTTCGTGCGTTTTATCCTCGACTTGTCGATTCAATTTTTAGGCTAATTAATTAGTCTATCATTGCCAAAATTCAAAACTTAACTTCGTACAGTTATCGGCAGTTATCGGAATCGTACAGTTACTCTTAAGTCCTGTTTTTATAATTTAATTTATTGACTTAATCTCGATTTCCATTTTAAGCTCTCAATGATTTAATATTCGTTTCAAATTAAGTGAATGACCATTTTAGGTACAATCCCTCATATATTCATTGTGAACGATAAAGGTTTCGAATATCCCAGAGGAATAATTTATCTCGGTAGGGTTAGGATATATCTGAATTATAATATCCTAGAGCAAATAAATAAGGGAGATTTTTTTTTAATTTTCTATGATCATCAATAGCTAGCTAGATTTAGTCCACTGCTGGACATATATCTCACTAAGGTTCAACCATAATCCCGAAGCTGAGAATGCGGGTTACGTATCGCAGAGCACAGCTTTTCATATTGTTTACGATCTTGTGTGTCAGCGGGCAGAGAATTCCCTATACCAAGCTAGGTTGCTCTATAGCGTGACAGATGAGTTACGCTTATTTCAATTTTATAAGGATTTCTTTTATCATTAAGATTATTATTCATTAGGAATTTTCATACTTGACATTTCTATTAAATATGTGATTCACATGTCTGATAAGATGTCTTGTAAAAGCGATATAAAAGGATTAATGATCTAGAAAAATTCGTGTAACAAAATATTACTTATGTTTAGCATACATCCTATAGTAAGCCTAATAAATAACTTCTGAATACTAAATATTACGCAGATGGAGATTCAACGAAAAAGGGACGTTGTATTTGAATATAGGTATAAGAACACAATGCAGTTTCATACATCGTATAATTTACGTAAACCATGCTCCCGAACTTAACGGTGGCCTAATATCTACGAAATTACAAATCGCAGTATACCTAAGTTAACTCAAAGATCAAAATGTATCTAATTATTTGAACACTCAGAGAAAATACAAAATTTTCTTAGGCGACATTATTGCGAATAGCATTAATGTTAGAGAAACGGTGTGAAATTGAGTTACTAATACCATTAGGGTTTAAAAGAAGTTAATGAATAAACAAAGTACAATATATATTTTAATTATAAATGCACAACAAATAACAATTTCATATTAGTTTACTAAATTATCACTGGTAATATGTCGATTGAATATTATGATTTAACCAGTCGATAAAATCGCTAATTGAAAGGCTGAAACTAAATTCGTTGCATTTCATTTATCAATAAACGTCATATTTTATGTAATATCTGGTTTTATTAGAAAACAACTTTTGTTGAATTTCTTTTTTCAATCAGAGAGGTTTGGTCGGCTGTCCGTGCATATAGGTACTAGAGAGGAGCTTTTCCCTATGCAGGGCCCTTGCAATAACCTATGGGGCCAGCCTCGAATAAAGCAGATATTAACTGCATTAACGTTTCTAGCACCTTATTGTTGCACACCATTGGACAATTAATATTAACTTATAAAATGTAATAATAGTAACAATGAAGAAGTAATACTAACTAAAATATCTGACGCTAAGAGCATACGGTCCTGCAAAAAGATAGGGTGCAGATGTCTATGACCATAGCGACCACTAGTGATTACTAACTGCTCATTTGCAAATACTTTACATAAATAAATTGAAGGGTCGTGTAAAACCCCCAATATTAACCTACTGTATTACAACTTTGGTACATGTCGTTATTTGGTACATGTCTTTGTTGTCTTATAAGTTTGTGTCAAGTGAGAACAGCAAAGTTGAATTAGAAACAGATTTCAATAGTGATGTTTTTGGAAATATTTTCCTATACTGTTTACCCATTACAGTCACAACCTTATTGGAAATTCCAATACCAATTCTGTTGTCATGAATTTGCCGCGCAACAACTCTCGAATTACCGTATTACAATGTCTTCAAATCGATTCTTCAATATTTCACGTTAGTACTACTCTCACGTATTTCAAGTTGAATAAATGTTGAAGTTACTGTAAAACTGAAACAAAGCTCAGACTGGAAACTAAGTGGTTCTCGCAAATAGCTTCCATTGAGGAATACGAGAAGCTAACGATTGTGTCAAACTGTGAGGTCGACAGGTGAGAAAACTAATTGCTCACGTGTATTTTCTGCGTGGGATTGGGTTAGATATTGGGTTGGGATTGGGATACAGACATACATTATTAACACATATCTTCCATAGATGCTGAAGTCCAGTTCAGTTCCATAGATTGTATATGATTGTGACAAAATAGCACAGTAAGCGTGTAAATTATGTTTGAGGAATAATAAAGAATTAAATATGATCCTAGAAATGGTGCAGTCTTTGAAAATTATGATTCGTTGCTCAAATTTACAAAGCACAGCGCGTTTGCTTTCAACAATGCACTCTTACTGTCCTGCTGTTTAAAGCCTTTTAAAATATTAATTAACACGAAGCTTCTGGCTATAAACAGTTGTCAATTGACTCCTAACAAAACGACATCCATTATAAAGTGCTGAAGACGAATGTAGGTCTATGTACCTTATGTTGTAACGGTACTTGTGACTTTGATTGTGTTACCCAAATATATAAATAAGTTTTTATATAAGAACCGATTTATATTCCGAAATGATTCTATACTGTTAATTGCTTTGAAGTTCCATCGTACAATAAAAGTTGAAGAAGAAATAAATTGAAAAAACAAATGCAAAGGTTTCCTGACCAGAGTAATTAAAGAGCAGAAAAATAAAACCTATCTAACAAGAGAACTCTTATTTTAAATCATTTTACTTTTCAAACGCCATTAGATTTCTTTCATCGCATAGGGTTGTCGATAAAAAATATTAAAGAAGACAACAATGTACAATATTTGTTTCAATTTTCAAATTGAATGTTGCTTGGCGTTGAAAGGAGTTGCAATATGCTGGGAAATTTACATAATTGATATTTCCTATTGTTATTTAATAGTGATATTTAGTATTGACATCTAATATTTATATTTACTAGTAATATTTACGATTGATACCTAACGATTGAGATTAAGCAAATTCGAAAATATACTTACGTTTCACTTGTGTGACGTAAGTTTTCGTTTTTTTATCTTATGTTACGAAATACAGTACAATAGGTATTTAGTTAAAGCATAATATTGTCAAAATTGATTAATATCGTTCAAAGGAACGAAATATAAAAAATGTAATAGAAGATTAATTTTATACAATAACATTGTTATATACCGATATGTTCAAAGTGTTATACTAAAATCTTAAAAGCATAAATTCAAGAAAGATATAAACTTTTACTGCTCCAAACCAATCTAAAACCTTTTCAAGTTCAAAGCAACTCGTTCGAACAAAAAATAGAATTCAGTCGTAAATAGAAACCATTGACGACCCTATTAAGAGCACTTTTCCATTGACTAGGTTTCGATTAGTTCCTTTCGAGCGTGTCGTGTGCCTAGGGGAAAATCCTCTTGACCTGTATACCGTAAATTTCACAATGTAATTTAAGCTCTGTTCGGTTGTTTTTAAGCTCAAATTACGTTGTTCACTTAGAAGGTTTAGCAAACAATTTGTGTTAGCATGTATGTCAACTACACCCAAGGCGTTGAAAGGAGTTAAATAAAAACTTGAAACCCGAGTGAAGCCGAAAGACTTTTGGCGTGAATGAGTTCCGCCATTTACAATTTTCACTTCTTTAGTAGGTATAAGAAATTTTAAAGTTACAATTCAGCTGCTGATATGTATATCTTGCTTAAGGCAAAGTTTTGGAAATATTATCGATCCATGGGTTTTTGTAACATGGATTTCTTTATTAAGCGAAAAAAATATTCGCGCATATGGTCAAGTACAGTTTTGTAATCTGTAATAATAGGAGGTATTCCTGTAGTCTGTATACTTAAATGTATTCTCTAGTTATTTTGGAAATACAAGAAAGGGGTTAAGCTTTATTATATCCTTTTTGATGTAAGTTCATTTTTTCTATTGAAAAATAGAAGCCGTTATATGAAAAAAAAAAACTTATCAATCTGTTAGAGGTATGATTTTAAAAGTGTACGAAAAAACTTTTTTGAAACATTTATGAAGTAACGGATACTGGTGTGTCGTTTTTCGGGTCTGAAATATCGTTTTATATTTTTCCGTAACATTTTATCATAAAAGCGTGACGGACACTCTGAGTTAACGAGGCTTTTTGGGTGATATGCGAGTAAGTATTTGCTTTGAATATATGTAGTAACAGATGCTATTGAATATTTGCCAAATCAATTTCATTTCAAGCCTGCATATGCATTACATATTATTTGATTATATTGCTAGATATTACTTACAATCACGATCACCTTTTTTACATACAATCACGCATTCATTATCATTATCTATTAATTCAACTTACTATTACAAAGAAATTTAACAAGAAAATAATGTTATTGTCATTGCTACGATTGTCAGTATTTGTTAGCCAGTCTGCCATATACCTATGCCTTTTATTTAAAAAAGGATATAAGTTTTTTTTTACAATGCTTTTCAAATTTACTAATATTTTAGCGTACTGTTACATGCAATGTATTTTGTTTTTAAATCGATAAGTATTTTAGGATAGTGTTTGAAACAGGTAAAGTAAATATTTGATATATGAAACAAAAAAAAGTTTATAAAACAGTATTATCGCTTGACTTGAGATTTGAAATCAGCTATGTGTAAGTACGTTAGTATGTCAAAAACTTATTTCGAATAAGGCATAAAGACAGAAAAGGTTATCAAACTTAACAGACTCTATTACTGTTTTAATGAATTTATAGTAATAAAATATGCTGAAAAATACGGCTAAAAACTAACGTGCACGTTTTAATAGTGAACTCAATTAAATTTTCAGCAAGAAAGATTCAACTGTTCCATTAAAGTTATTTAACGGGCCACACGCTTTGGGAAATAATACTTAATGATATTTCAGTTTTATCTCCTCTCAGAGTTAATGAGTCAAAGAGATCGGAGGCGCGAGAGAGATTATATCATTTAAACTAGAAACGAGTCCGATTTAAATATATATTCAACTTCTGTAAATTTATCTCGGTTTAATAACATAATGTAAATTGATGTTGAATAGTCTTGTAGATTGAACAGAAGTCATATCATACATTGATGTAATTTACTTCACGGAAATAGACATGAATCTTGAGTAGTTTTCACGAAGCGTTACAACTTAGTTATGCGGCTAATAACGTTTTGGTGACTGACCTCGTACAGTAGGTCATGTGTGATTGCATTTCTGTTTGCGGCAGTTCATACGTAGTCGTATATGTGAAGCAGTGATAACTCGCGCCGGATACGAGTAATGTCTCCTTGGTATTTCTGTAGCGGAATATACTTATCCCATTATTTTGAAATATTAAATATAGTACATTACCATGTATTGTACAAAATAACAGTACAATATAATTTTGTTTATATGAAATGTACAGAAACGATTAGATATAAAAATAATTATAAAGCGGCATACAATAGGCGGCCTTATCAGTTAGATAATGATTTCATA
>DWDU01004009.1:0-11127 GCA_018245575.1 Jemadia suekentonmiller
ACGTTTCACCAGTTACGTTTACGTCCTACTATGGAATAGGTGGTGAGCCTATTGCCATGCATCGGGCACATATCCAGCCGCCGAGCCACGATTACAAAATCTATATTAAAAAAATTCCATAGTGGCCGACCCGGGAATCGAACCCAGGACCTCTTAATCGGCAGTCGCACTTGCAACCAACACGACCAACGAGGCAGTCATATAGGTATATATGTACATAGACTAGGCAAGCCAAGCAGAAAGTTGTCTCGTCCATAGAGAGAGAAAGAGAATGAACTTCATACTCGTTTCTCTCTATAAATTATTGTATTCTTCGGCAACTTCGCGCATTTACCACATAGACCACGTATACCGAATGCATGTTCTTTCTCTTTCTAAAAACAGGACATTTTCACTTACATACGCGTGTATACCTCACCTACTCTATCTATATATTATCTCTATGATAATAGCTCCTAGCTGACGAAGTAAACTTTTTATAATACAGGTACGTTAAGATATTATCGCGGTAAAATTGTTTCGCATCTGGGTCGTTATCTTTGCGTTTACTGACTTCTGCAGCTTCACCCTAAGAAATGTATAAGCATGGACTTGGGTAATATAAGAAATTTAGCGGGCGCTTATAATGTATGGATTTCACTTAAACGTTGAATTTTATTTTTCGATTATTACATCTGTATCTGTAGAATATAAAATTTGACTACGATACAAAGTTAAAAATGATTTCAAAATTTTGTTTTAAATTTTTCAGTTGTCTTTCGAACAATAATTCGCTAGATCAGAATTATATGTATATAATATATGTAAGCATAATTTGTGAAAGACAAAATTATGATAATTATAAGAATATTGGTCAATAAATATGCTAAGTCTGTTTAAAACTCTTGCATCTACCTATAACTTAAACTATTTGTCATTACAAGTTTTAAAATGATCTTCGCAGTTAAAATGCAAATGACATATAATTGAACTATGCAATTACCATTAAAATTGATGATTGATCTTTGAGAAATATATTTCACGCAATGGAAGGTAAGTAGACGTAAATGTCAACGAAAAAGTCATATAACTGGAGACAGAGTCCCGCAGCTCGGCAATAAAATATGGTTAAACATTGAAACGTAGTAAATATCTAAGTAAAATAATAAATAATATTATTTGACGTGTCACTTGCGAGCCACCAAGCAAACGGTCTTCCGTTGCATGTCAAGCGCCTGAGTAAGTCGTAAATTTGCTATTCATTAACCACATTATATTAAAACGTGCGCGTATGAAAACAGTCATGAATGTGCATAAAACACGCCAGATCTGTCAGGTTACAGTTATTTGACAATCGTCAATCTTTCCCTTTCACGTAATGTCCATGTATGTCTCTATAATAATAAAACATTGAAACGCTCATTTTTAACTACTGTATTACCCATTTATTATTAGGTTGACTGTGTTCTATTAATTTCAAAATAGAGTATAGGTGACTTGTTTTGCAATGGTAAAAATGAAGACCCGTTAAGTGAGTGTAGAGACATGACACACGACTAAAAGATAAGGCGAAGAATTATGTTTTCATAATAAACTAAGGTCCAATATAAATCTATTAGTTATTTAATTTATTGGTATTTTAATTAACAGCGACTCATAATAGTCACATATTATTACATACATTTTTCAAAATCCTCATTTAGACTTTAAACTTCATTTAAAAGGCAGTCTAAATATTTTAGAAGGGCAATTAAAATGTTTAACGTTTAAGTAGACCCTCAGTAAGGTGGGGACGATAAAGCAAAATGCATATTGCATCTCTGTTATTAAATGTTAAAGATCACAACTATTTCACGGTTTATTATAGGAAACTAAATAACAAGTGATAATCGCGTATTACTAGGGGTCATTAAAAAACTATTAACATATTATAATGGCTTGAAATTACACTGTTTAATACTTAACTATCAAGATGTACGTAGGTATATCTCGAATCTAAGTTGTATTATATGTAGGTACAATTGATTTCGGTAGCTTAAGACTACTTTGAAATGGAATGAACACGTATGTATATAGATATTTTGATAGATGTACGGAGACCGATGTTTGATTATATAAGATCTATGGTTGAACATTAACGGGAATGAAGGAGTTGCTTCACCAAAAGCGAGTAACGAGTAAGGGATAAAATCACAACTCACGGTCAAATACTATTAAAGTTACCTTGGAAAATTGAGTTCGTGCTTGAGTGTCTAAAAATGATTTTCTATTATATTTACATATGCTAGTATTATGGAAAACTGACGGTGTAAATGTAACCGACATAAAATATTGGGTCCATAGAAATCGATTTCAGCTAGACAATCGCCGAAGAGGTAGGCAGAGAAGTGTATTAGTACTAAAAAGGATTAATTTTAATATTAAATAAGTATCAGTTATATTAACGGTGAAGAAAAGCGTCGTGAGGAAATCTACATATCTCAGAGTTTTTTTATAATGTTCTCTAAGACGTGTGAAATCTGCTAGCCCACATTTGAACAGCGACACAGACTATGACACAGCCTGCAGACTCCTAAACCCTTCCCATTATACGTGAAAACATTTGTCTAAAAATGTTACGATTATAAGGGTTAGTGACGATGATAAGCAATTTTTAAAAATATTATAAGTAATTTTTACTCTTAGAGTGATATAAAACTAGTTTATCGGTATAGTATCGTTTATCACGCAGTCGGTTGCTGTGCGACAATTGTGTAATAGCGAAGCTAGAGAGGCGTGGAATGTCATAATTTTGATAAATGAACTGGAAACATTAAGATATCTTATACGTAAAACAAACGCAGTGTTGCGTGTTAAAATATTTTCGACTGGCTAGTAAATTGATCGCTGCCATACGAGCGGCTGAAATGCGTTATAAATCATATTTTTATTGCATCAGTAGTGACAAATGGTTGTTTACTGCGCTTGTGCTATGTGTGCTGTGGTCCTACAGCACCTTTATCTTAATCAGAGTTAAAACAAAACGCTTGGAGTTTATTGCGTCCGAAGAAATCGCACGCAACAATAACTCGAGTACGCGGACAGCAGTTATCGTGACCTTTACCTAACTGATTTATAGTCGTGTAAGACGAAGAGCCTTTAAACTATTTTTTATTTACCCACTGAAACAATGTTGAACGATACGCTCCAAGTATATCAATAATTTATGAAATCATAAACGACTGTATGTAATTTCTTCGGGTTGGAAGTTACAAACGAAACAATCTTATAGTTATGTTCTTGGTTAACGTAAATTACGGATGTGCCTGTTGGTTGGAAAATCAACCCCTAAAATAATGTAAAAGAGGGTTTGAAAGTCTATACGAAATCTCCACGGTTTGTAATTTAGACACATGAACTTTTAGATTTACCTGTGTTAGTAGTAGTAATGTGTTATATGTTAACAAGATCGCATATTTGTAACATACATGTATAAAAAGAGGTTGTACTATATCTCGATGTTAACGAATTATTCCACCACCCATATAATATTTCAAGCGTCACACATTTGATTGGATTAATTGACGTGTAGTGGAAACATCGCTCTCTTGTACTTACGCTATGACACCTGAGCCGTGTTTAAAGCTACTGTGGTATTAATCTATTCATCGATGTTCATAACTAATTTACATCGTCATTACCCGTGTAGCGACAGATAGGAATACAAAAAAGAGAATATTTCCACAACCGAGACGTAGGTAGGTACAGTCTAAAGCATCGATCTTGCATTTTTTTCCGACGAAATTAAAAAAAAAAGTTCTCGCTTTTTCTTCTTTTACGCACGCATGAAACGAACCGTGAAAAATCCGTGCATAATTTAATGTAACATGAATAAATTTTATCTGCTTTTGTGGCGCTAAAATAATTCTTTTCAAGGTTGGATATGACCATGTTATTGTTCTCATGTTCGCATTAATTTACAATGCAATCATTAAAATGTTGAATAATTTACAGGAACAAAGATATATTGATCGTCTCGGTTTTGAGTATAATTTATTCACGGATCATAAATAAAGATAATTTAAGAGTTTGAAGGTTAGTTTTTATTTATGCGTCTCATGTTGTTTGTTAATTTAAATTAAAACTACAGTAATACAGGCTGCAATCATATTTTTTCAATGTAATTGTTTGTTTAACACTTGAGTCAATTTAATCACTCGCGATTCGCAAAGCAGGGCATGGATATTAGATGGATAGACTCTAATCTTTGTAATCCTTTTAGGTATCAAAAAACTAAAGAAACGAAACGATAGAATCATAAAATGCCATAATTTTATTACTAGCGCGACACCAATGCCCATATAGGATGGTATACCTACTTTGTTTTCATTAAAAGTGCTATTGGAAATATATATTTACGAAGTACCACTCTATGTTTAACACAATACATTGCGTACAAAATTTTGTACATATTTAAAATGGCCCTTCATTTTATTTTTGGTCCGACAATTACGGGATAAATATTCACGTGGATTAAATTGTGAGGCTTAAACATGAATATTTCACATGATTTATTGTGTGTATATCTCCGAGTATACAACATTACAATATTACGTGTTATATATTATATTGCTTGTTACAGCAGTAAGGTACAAATCTCAGGTGAGTTTTGCATTTTAACGTTTAAAAAACACAATTGCAAAGACTTTGAAACATAATATTGAGTGCTCTCAGTTTATTTAAGAACCTTATAATTGCAGAAAATCTATCCAATTTCATGGATGTTTATTAAATAACAAATAGCTATTAAAAAGAAGAAATCAGTCATAATCGAGTTTTGTTACAGATAAATGACCGATTACTGACGCTCTAGGAAGCCAACGGCGTCCGGTTTGTAAGCGCAACACTAATCACAGCATATCTAGTCAATGTCACAGTTTTGTATTTTTAAGTCCGAGTTTTAATAAAATGGAAACTTAACTGAAACTGGAGTCATCTTAACTTCTTTATATTAATTTGTTGGAATATTTGAAGCATATGGGTAGAATGTATCCTTTACATAATATGTTTATACCTAAGTTTTAGGTACGTTTTAAGTAAACGTTACATCTGGTTATTACGTATTGGTATTTCTTTATTCAGCAACAGTATCGCGTTTAACTGCGATGTCACCTTATAGAAAATGAGATGCAGCCTTCAATGTTAGTCTTGTCTAGGAAGTGCTTGTTCCTTCTATGTTCAGTTTTAAATAATTCCAAATTATACGAGTATGAATCGGGAAATAGACGTCGGCAGTGAGTTCCACTTTTTCGCAATGTGAAGCACAAATTATTTAGCGCAATGTTTCATCCTGCTCAGAGGCGAATCTACAGAATGTCTTTAATATTTATCATGCCTTATCTTTTAGATCTCCTAGGTAGATGGAACATTTTTAACACTTTGACTATATATCATACAATATATCTATCTCTACTGGTGCAGACTAGTGACGTATGTACGCCTCTGACGTGCCTCAAAGTGAGTATATATTAAGATAATATGGGCGTGGTAAATTGATTGGTAATGACCATAAAACCTTAACGACAGTTAAGCACAACACCTGATAACATCTATCGATAAAATTAGGTACCCACGCATAATCTTACAACATAACATGTGTATCGTAATTTAATGAGATGTTATCGAACACCAATTATATTATTATGTATAAAATATGTATATCGTCAAGCGATAATTCATACCAACTAATTTGAACAAAACACTCGAAGATTAATACGTTTATAATGTTTATTGCGTATAAACGTCGTGCCGAATTGGCAGTCCGATCACGAGGCGGCTGATTTATGTGGTTTCGGTATCAAATGGGGAAGTTATAAATAATTATAGAATGTAACAGTACCTACATTTGATCCTAAACACGTTCTAGTCGAGTCACGTATGGTTTCCTATTCAGGAGTTGTTCCATCGCGGCCCGGTTACGAACCACGCGAGATATAATGTAACGAAATACATAAATTTTATTGACCATTTCATAATTGTTGTGCTAACCTTTTCCCGGTTCCACGAATGGTTATTAACCAGCCTTACTTTTACAGCATTGCGTCGTTGAATCACTGCGCGGGGAATTAAAGTTTTACTACATAGGTATCTATATGCAGAATAAATTCAACTATGACACGATGGAAGGAAGGTTAATATTTCCTTACAATATGCATAACGTATCGTTTCGGTATAAATCATTTTTTTTCATTACATTTATTTGTCATTAGCGAGATTATCAAAAATCGCTTACCGCTAATGATGGAACTTGTGTCATAGAACTGAACGTATTTACAATCAAGGAACCTTACACCTAACACTCAAACGACACCATACTTTACTCAGTAAGAAGACAGAATATACTCGTAACAAAATTATGTTTTTATATGCACTTATCCGTCCATCTCACCTTTCTCTTTCAAGAAGTTTTTGTCGCAAGTAATTTATTAATGTATATTTCTTGCTATCATTTCTACCTTTCTTAATGGTAGCTGTATTGATGCGCATTTTTATTTATGTATGAAGCAATCGTTTTGATAACAAGAAAGTGTTAGGTATTATATCTGGTATTATAAGTACGGTACAGACGATTGTTACAAACCTAAAAAAAATACTACAATCATATCTTTAAGTAGTAGTTTTTTGACAGTATACGGTCATATATCACTCAAATATATTCGACAATTGGCTATATTTATAAATATATGGATACCTATTTTAATTACCACTTCAATTAATTGGGTTATATTAGAATTAACATCATTTGAATGTTTTAAGAGTCAAACTGAAACCACTTCGTTATTTATGAGCTATTACACATAGTGTTATTAATTTTGATAGCATAAATATATAGAATAGGGTACTGTACTGTAGTTTATGAAACGATTGAAACTTTACAGGTGTTCACAATTTTGTTATTTATGTTATAACTCCCACGCCTAATATAGACAGATAATTTCAGATCACTGGCTACTCTTCATGTCAGCATCGAACAAGTTCAAAACACCAGCAATCACTGGGAGATAGATTTATTATCTAACGAGGAAATAATACATCTTAATACACAACTTTAAGTTTTATCAGAATACTAAGTTCATTTGCGAAATTATATACTATGTATCTCCTTTATTTTAATGATATATACATAATATGACATAAATAATGAGAAGTGTAAAATCCACTTAGTGTTATTTACATTTCTTACAAATTCCACTTAGTTTTATTTCCGCATCTTACAAAAAACAGTGCTATATAATTTACCGCGCGGCGCCAACAGGGGCTTTGTGTGAAAATATTGTTATTTCCTTTTCAGGAATAAACGGTTAATAAATCCCATGTTAGATAGCTTCTGTTAGGTGACTTAGTGATTAACTATGTACAGATACAGTTAAAGATATTTGGTTTTCTATATTATCGAATAGCGGCGTAAGTTCAAAGACGGAGAAAGTCCTTATGTTCTCGCGTCGCGTGCGCACTGTAGGGTTGTCACAAATAAAACAAAATGTTACACAATTTTGCGCCGGCCATCGTTTCGCCTTTTTAACATGACTTGTTGTTTTCCCTTATTGGGGAATAATTTCTTATTGATAGTTTCCTTTTACAAACGTAATAAACCACAGTTAATAAAGCATTTAAATTTTATACATGACATTAATAATTTTTTTGTTTTTATCACTTAATAAAACTAACTCCTGAAAATGTATATCTGGTCATAGTAATATGTTTCGATATTGAAATATATTTTTTTATGAAGGCTATTCTTGAATAATTTTTGAATTTTTAATCGATTTGAATAAAAGTCCAGCCCTACTTAGTTAATACACACCAACCTCAGTATGGCCCTGGCGACACGCTGCGCTCCCAACGGATGCTTTGATTAAGATATAAATGGTTACTCTGCATTTGATTTAAATTTGCTTTCCAAGTCGTAGAGTCAGGTTTGATGATTAAATGAACGTACATGAAGAAATATTTGCATTCATCTCTATTAGCACGACCGTTGACACAAGAGCGTATAAAAAATTATTGCTTTTATCATTAAGTATAGAAATTGCAGGTGGAATACAGGTTTTCGGGTATTGTGTTTCTTAAAGTCCATATTCAATCTCAACACAGATGTTACACGATGTTGTGCATAATTGATCAATTACACAATATTTTCTATAATTGGTCGCATATATATATTGCTTCTTCTTCTTCATCCTGTCGATGTAAGAAGGTGAAAAGATTAGTCGCAATGTCATCTTGCGCCGGGCAGTGTATGTGCATACTTAATCAGATATAGTCGCCGCTCGCGGAGGCTGCTGTAAATCACCCCATATGTATCGCTAAACCTTAGGAAAATATTAACACGTTTCCTTTGTTAGTATAACTGATTACAACATCGTACTAATTAAAAGAGGCTATTAGCAATACAACTGCTTAGAGCCAAAAAGGTCTCAGAGCAATCAATATCATAGAAATAAAATATGAAAATAGATAAACAAAGGCGATTTTCATGTTTCTTTAGACAGTCACATTTCAGTTGTTAATATGAACTGAACAATTAAAACAAATCATCATTAGTAAAAATTTATTAAATTTTAATACCTTTTTAAAGATATTATTACAGCAAAGTTATGAGTTGTAGCGTCGTGGCTCTTATCAATTGGAATAAAAAAAAAGACAGAAAAATAGTATAAAGCATTATTCACTTTATATAAGTGTTTCTGGCAGTAAATAAAATTTTATATTTCGCCATAACACTTACTTGCACTGTAAATTACGTTTGTAACATCCACGCGGAGTTGTCGCAAAGTATGTGTTTAGGAGAACGTAAATTAGACACTTGTGACGTAACAATGGACAAGAGTACCAGTGCCTTGCGCCTCAAACCTATACAACACACTATCCCGCTGCAACGGTTCTCAAATTTTGTTCTCGGAAGACAATAATTGTCTAATAATTTGACGGATTTTTTTTTCTGAGGACATTAATTGCGTAATAATTTGACGGAATTGTTTTTCTGAGGGCAATAGTTAAGATCCTGCCAATTGTTCATATTGTCGCGAGTACATCAGTCTATGTAACATCACGCCTGTAATCCCCGAAGACGTAGGCAGAGGAATGTAGAACATTCCCACGTTTCACCAGTTACGTTTTATCACTATGGACTAGGTGGTGAGCCTATTGCCATGCATCGGGCACATATACAGATTCCGAGCCACTACTAGAAAATCTAAATTAGAAAATTTTAGTAGTGCCCCACCCGGGAATCGAACCCAGGGCCTCCCGCTCGGCAGTCGCACTTGCAACCAACACGACCAACTGTAGACTGCCTCAGTCTACAATTCGAAAAATTAGTCATTAGAAAAAGAGATTCACATAACACTGGCTTCGTCTAATATTACAAAATTAATAAAATTAAAATTTCACTATTAACGTATAAAAAGACGATTATTTTTAAAAACTGAAGAAAGTTAGCGGTTTCAAATAAGAAAGTACATTTATTACCCATTAATAATTACGACATATTTGACTATGAACAATCGTAATATCCTTTATAACTAATAAATGAAGTTTGAGAACCAGTGGTCTTATAGGTACAAGTATTGTTCTCATTCTACGGGCGGAGTAGCGCACGCCGGATGACTTACTGAGGAACACTGTTCGCCGTTCTCGGCTTTGTGTTAAATCCTTTATGGAGTTTATGGAATTCTAAAACATCCTTAGAAATCATTACATCCGTGATATATACTTTACATATGTAAGATATGTACCTACTGATATTTTAAAGCGTGGACCGGCAAAATTATTTGACCCAGTCATGCAGTTGGAAAGGATACGAGGGTCACACTGAGCGAGAAAAGGAAAATTTCATCAGTAAGCAGTGTGTTATAAAATTTGTATTTAACAATCTGATGAATATGAATTACCTACAGCGCTTTAATGTCTTCGATGTGTCGCTTGATCACAATAAATGTCATACTACTAGTGATAACAAGATAAGAGTGTTTCTTCAACGATATCGTGCAATTTGTTCGTGACACGAAGAGCTGTAATTGTAACAAGTCGCTACAAAAAATACACAGAAAACATAATTGATTTGTATAAGTAGGTATCACACAAGAAATAAATGTGACTAAAATTTCTAGTGCAAACAGTTAATTATGAGTGGAAGGGAAATAACACCAATTGAAATAATTTTTTTTTTGGAATCCTGAGTCATGCGCTATTGATTTTTTCTAACTTAGATCTTCTAGTAGTGGCTCGGAGTCTGAATGCGTGCCTGGTGTATGGCAATAAGCTCACCACATCTCCCACAGTGGGATGTAAACGTAACTGGTGAGACGTGGGAGTTTAGTAGTAAACTGTAGACTCCTACTGGTTACCGTTTCTTACCTAAGTATGTTCCTTTGTGACCGTTGAAACCGTAATACTGTTGAAAACAAGAAACGCGTATACTGACATAATCAATACACATTGCAGTGTGATCTGTGATGGCATGTTTAATGACTGACCGACTTAATGAGCAGTTTTTGTGTTGTGTGCGTTGTTCCTAAGGAATCGCCTGGTTTTATTCTACTTTGTTTTATCTGTATTACATATTTATTTTGATTATTTGTTACATGAAACTCAGAACATACTTCGCCAGTCTGTTACAAACAAGGCCGCAGAATTTATTAGGGATTCTGCCGTCAATCGAAAAGTTAAGAGTTGGTTAACACTATTTATAAAATTATTGTTTGTGGCTATGGCCAAATAGTAAGTATTTTATGATATTATAGAATGATTGCTTCTCAAAACTTCACATTCGTGTACGAAAATTTTTAACTGACATTCTCGTGCCCGTAAGCAGACATAACACGACGCGACGACCGCCGAGCACATAATGACGCGACTACTTTCTTCGCGACAAAAAGCGTGCGACATATCGGCAATTAAAAAATGTTTAAAAAACCTAACTCGATTGTCACGAGCGACGCGTTGTCGCCGGACCGCCCAGCCGCGCCGCCGCCATTGTCGTTTTTGCCCCGACCGTCAATTTTGTTTCCATTTACAAATTGACCATTATCGTTTTCACTTTCACAGCTATGTGTAATATATTGACGCTTTTAATAGTTTGTACGTTTACAATGCGTCTAGTTTTGT
>DWDU01004010.1:0-11126 GCA_018245575.1 Jemadia suekentonmiller
CCCGGGATTTGAACCCAGGACTTCCCGATTGGCCGTCGCGCTTGCAACCAACACGACTAACGAGGCAGCATGTACTTAGATTTGAATTTTTATGTTAATCGTTGGTTATTTTTTAAACATAATTTAATTCTTTTGTAATTTTGGTGTAATTGCCGGCGGGGACTGAGACTTACCCGTCTTGACCAAATAGGTCAAGATACTGGCTGATGGGGAGTCAAAATCTCGGAAATCGGCGTATGTGTATGATGCGTACGTGTGAGAGTAGGTATAAGCGAAGAAGGGCAGGTCTAAAAGGATATAGTCACTTGGCACTCGGTGGTCTCTATCTACCTCGTGTGAAACCTGGCGTGATGGTTATACAACGGTAATTTTATCAATGTTCTTTGTACTATATATATCTTTGACAAGCCGTCGTTTTTCTGACTTGGAGTTGATGCTACTTGATTGATTCCGCGATGCCGTAGATATGGCATGAATCGGCACGTTCTATCAGACATACTCCTATGTGTATATGACTGTATAAAAAGCTAGAAGACATTTAGATGGGCAGGTGTAACGTATCTTTCCGGTTTCTACTGTCAGTTGTACGAATTAATGGCTTTTTAACACCGTATTGTTTTATCTCAGGTCAAGTATAATATTTTATGTTATTTCGAGTGAACGATTTGTAAGTAATGACTGGCGATTTGGTGTTGCGAATGTCCATAAATGACTACTTATCATCAAGTGGCCCACCTGCCTGTTGGTTAGCCTGTGCTATAAAAAGTATGTAAATAGCCGGTTTGTATTAATCGTGACATCACACAACATCAGCCTGTCTTGTTCCAGTGCCGGACATAGGCGTCTCATGAGGCGGCGACCATCACGATTTTGTAAATATTACATTAATTTCAATTATCATTACGTATTTCATATTTGTACATAATAATTAAAAAGTGATGCGCAGAAATTTTACGGCAGTAAATAGGTACAATGGAAGTTTAAAAAAAATTGTAGACATAAAATAATATCGTCCAAGAAGTTTGATAATGCGAAACCACTATATGAGTTTGGCGATATTTGGCTGAACTACTTTTGTTAACCGTGAATAATAATTTCTCTCGAATCGATAGAACCTCATTCCACTTAGCTGCAAACTAATTACAGTACACAATACAAGTAATATCGCGAATACTGCCCGCATTAGGGATGTGCTATATATATATCCTGTGATAATCCACTTGTAATAACGTTTATGTATGTAGATTCCCCTCTGATAGAATCAATCTTTGTTGAGTGTGGAATTACGGCAATGTAGTCGTTTTGACGTCGTGTTTTAGTGATTTGAATTATTATCATCGGTCTATTGTTGTCCACTGCCGTACATTGGCCATCCTTAAAAGGCATGCGAGTTGAGGATCGCAGAGCACAGCTTTTCGCACCGCCTACGTTGCTGCCTATAGGTAGTCAAGGCATTGGGCTGTGCCTATACAGACCGCGTCAATAGCGTTATTTTCCAGCGCCGGGTTTAGTCGCCTCTTACGACACTCTTTATCCCGGCACAGAAATGATGATTTGAATACTATGTATTTTTTTTTAATTAAAATGACTACGCAAAGCAACACTAGACTGCCTCCCTGGTCCCGAGCGCGACTACCGATAAGCGATCTCGGCTTCAAAAATTGGGTCGGATATTATTGGATATTTCTAACGAGAATTTCTAGTGAAAATGTTTAGTAGCGGCTCGGAATCTGGATTTGTGCCTGGTGTTTGGCAATAGGCTCGCCACCTATTCCTTGATGGGACGTAAACGTAATTGTGGAAACGTGGGTATTCAGTACACTCTTCTACTTACCTCTTCGAGGATTACAGGCGTGATGTTACGTACGCAAAGCAAGAGTCAACAGTACACTCCAGCGGGGCAAAGTGGTCATCGTCATGTACAGATATAGATACCAGAAAATAGAGGATAGCATAGCGATGCCATTATTGTCTTCAGTTAGTTTAAAATATGTTGAGTAATTCAATAAGTGTTCAATGAACATTGAGAACTAAAGTAGATGTTCGGTTACCAGATATAAGATTAGTCTCGATCCACAGTTTTACAACTAACATTGTAATTGAAATTGTTCACAAATCTTTATCAATACAAGGCCTTGACAGGTAAATATAAAGCTGCTTATATGCTTGTTCACTCCGGACATTTGTTACGCAAGTTGGCCGCATTTTTATATATTATGTCGATATTAATTTCAGTTTCAGTCACAGAAATTGCAATGACAAATTTGACAAAATAAGCCATTGAGCTGGTTTTTTTGATACTGATGAACATATATCAATTATTTATTTATATTATACGAGCTGTGCCCGCGACTTTATCCGCGTGGAATTCTAAAATGAAAGTAGCCTAAATTACTCCTTATTACATCAGATATCTGCCAGTGAAAGTCCCGTCAAAATCGGTACAGCCGTTCCAGAGATTAGCGGGAACAAACAGACAGAGAAAATTGTAAAAATGTTATTTTGGTATGTATATGTACCGTGTATACATATGTAACATATGTATTGAGTAAAAAACGATTATTTTAATATTACAAGTAGACGCTCCAATTTTATTTATCTGTACCTATAGATTGTTATCTAAACTTGTTGAACGCTGTATAACCACGAACAGAAAAATTGTTTTCTTTGAACTTTTCGTTTGTCGTCATTAACACATGCAACACCATAACTGTTATTTCTTACACAAGGATTAGAATAAGGAAAATAAAGTAACGCAGTAGGAAAGTTCGTTACGTATAAAGAAAGGGGTGCCAGAATAGATTTGAAAAGTTACCGATCGTGCTCGAAACTTGTCGACGACAGTTGGGCAATATTAAACTCAGTATTGATCACTTGTCTCGCGAGCCGAGCGCTGTAAGAGTCGTAGCTCGTAGCAATAAAAAGTCACCGCTAATTTGATATCTGCCCCGTTGCTGTGACGTGGCCGCACCTTGCTAAATCAAATAGGAAAAGTATCGATTTGCCATTTGAACCAAGCGGTCACTTAGCGCTTGTTGGGATGGCGAAGATTACTTCAGGTCACATATATTACGTTTAAATTAGACATACGATGGTAATCATCCGTGAGGAGAAGTGCAAAAGTACTTTAAAAAAAGGAAGATAAAGTTCCTACTTATAGTGAAGCGAATGTTTGTAGTACCTAATTAATAGGTCATTCACAATACTTAAAATCAGTTTGATTGTTCTAATGCCAATAGGTACGTCTTACATACTCGTACCCTGTCTAGCATAAGCAGCGTCTAGCATAGGCTGTCTTACATAGGTCTTCTTACATAGGTCTTCTTACATAGGACATCTTACATAAGACGTCTTACATAGGACAGTTATAAATAGCGGAACTTAATGCTATACTAATAATTGGGGTGCATGAAAAGGAGCCTCTCCGAGCGGCGACTGTCTGATTAAGTATGAACATGCACTGTCCGGCGCACTCTGGACATTGCGACTAATCCTTTCACCACGATCGCTAATCACTAGTGATGCTCCGGAAATCCGTATCCGTCTGCGTTACTTTTCTCGCGGGTCTTTTGTGGATCACTCACGATCAGCCATCGACTCGACAAAGCAGAAGAAGTCCGACTAATTACAAAAAAAAGGTGAAATTCTGAGAACGGATAGGACAACATTATTTACGTCCTATTCGATTCGTGATCGATATATATTTGTAATATTTCTGATACAATGCCGCCTTACGGCAGATAGTCGTGAACGCGTTAGTGGTCCAGCGGAAGTCTACCCTGACTGTTCTGCCAACCGTAAATCTCTCGTGTTCAGCAGACGCGCTACGTAACGCATCACTAAAAACGACATTGTAAATACAATACAGCTTAACGAAAGGTTTAAATTCAAAATATTTCATTAGGCAACAAGTTTATACAGTTTTACCTACCCTACGTATTGGTAACTTTAAAAATAAAACATGAACCATGATAGAACTGTTAACATGTGGGTACTCGTAGGTATGTATTATACAAAATACTCTAAATTCAATTGCGTTACTTATGAACAGTTCTGATCTTCACATTTACATATCTGATTCCCTGCAATAAGGCACTGGACGGGCGTAACCGACGTGGAGCGTCCAAGAATGCGGCGTTGTATTTCGGAGGATCTATTTAATATAGTTTCGACCGAATTGCACTGGAACTAGGTCGTCGGACAGCTTATGGCATTACGACTGATGTCTGGTCGTGATTCTTTATGTACGTCTCGCGACGAGCCGTGGGAACTGGGAACGCTTTGTGTAAGAAAACAAAAGGTTTAGTAGCATTGAAATCACCTTCCGATATTAAAAGAAGACCTAGATACGGTTGTATTGTCATTCGACCGTGGATTTGTGGTACTGAAATACATTAAATCATACAATAACGTGATCAGAGAACGATGTGACATATAAGAAGTTGTTATGATACGAATGATGAAACGTACTCTTGTGCTTGTGAAAAAAAATAACGAGAGTCGAAATATGAAATAATTTGATGAGGCGAGTGAGGATAATAGAGTCGGAAGAGTAAACAAAGGTGTATGTACCTACTTCGATCAAATCAGACCTTCATAAAAGAAGATCAGGTCAAGAGAGCTTTCAATAGTCGAGCATATACACCTACTGATGAAAGTAGAAAAGAGTACAAAATTGTATCAGGACCAGTGGAACTTATTAATCACTGCTATACCCCTAATAAAAATAGGTAATAGGTGATAATAGGCGATAGTATACAGGTATATATGAAATACAAAATATATTGTTTTTTAGCACCGCTAACAACGCTTCTATCGTTCCGCTGTTACATATTGTTACAAAACGGTCTTAATCAAACATTATGATCATCATCATGTTCAGCCTATCTCAGTTCACTCAGAAGCTGGATGCGGCAAGCTGGGAAAAGGGCACGATGGCGATCTTTGGGGAGGCCTGTGTCTAGAAGTGGACAATACTTTATCGAACAATAAAACGAAGGTTTAGACGGAGTACAGCTAAAATATGAAAAGATATTTGCATAAATTGTTAAACAAATTTATACGATCCAGTTTTTTTCGAATTATAAGCTCATTAAGAGCGGTTTATTACGTAGCCCGTAGAAGCGGGCACGGCGGCGTGAGACGCGCGACGGTGCGGGCGACTACGTACGCCGGTACGAAATTATAGCGAAACATAAAAGAAACTCAACTACATATTTATATTTACACTGCCTTTTAGTTCTGCGCGTTATTTACTGAACAAGTCGGATTAACTGAAACAGTGTTTACGTTACAATCTTTATCTTAATATATTCATGCGTGCCTATTAAATATATGTTCACACTTTTTCTATATTCAATTCGCTTGTACATTACACATAGGTAGGTGTTCCACTGTAAGTATAAAATTGGCAGTATCACGAAAAGAGTGTAAAACTATTTTCTGATGTTTAAGTATTGAGCGTCACAAAATATAATAATATATCGGTTCATTAGGTGTTAACGGCGCCGGACGTGGTGCCACAGTGCCACTGCAGTATATTCGATTTCACTAATCTACTCGAGCGTTGCCCACTCCACCCCCGATCTCTCGAATTAATACCGTATATATAACTTTACAGCGTTTTAAACACCTCTGTATTCTATCATATTCATATTTAAATATGAGAGTTTCAGTTAAAATACATCAATCACAATAATTTCTTATTTCCATAAATATTATCTGTACCTACTCATTGTCTGGAAATTAACTACATATCTACGAGCATATAGGCATAATAGATTTCCGTAATTAGCATCTTCCGTGGTTAGTATATTCCGTAAGTATATTCCGTTAGTATATTCCGTATTCGTAATTAGTATATTCCGTAAGTAGTATTAATATTTAAATATGCGTCGTTTGTTTAATATATACGTAATCACGCCTGTAATCCTCGAAGAGGTAGGCAGAGGAATGTAGTACACACTTATAGTCCCACGTTTCTCACCAGTTACGTTTACGTACCAATATAGAATAGGTGGTGAGCCTATTGCCTTACACCGGGCACACTTCCAAAGTTCGACCCACTACTATAAAATCTAAATTAGAAAAATATAAGCGCCAGACCGCGGAATCAAACCCAAAACCTCCCGATCGGTAGTCGCCCTTGCAACCAACACGACCAAGGACGCAGTCGATTTAAAATATTTTAATATTAATCTGATTTCTAATTTCGATGAATGTTATATGTATTCGTGTCATGGCGTTAGAAAGCCTATGAGATATACGAGTATAAATGGATATAGAAGTAATGGTCAGCATTACCACCGACCTTATTTCCCGCTGCACTGTTGGACAAGGGTCTCCTCATGGAATGAGAAAGGTTAAGGTCATACTCTATCGGACTGTCTTATTGTTAGTGCGTGTCGGCAAAGTTCACAGGCGCTTGAGAACATTTTAGAGAATTTTATAAGATGTGCAGGTTTCCTAACGACGTTTTCTTTACCATAGCAGCAAGTCATATTTGATACCTAAAAATCCATTTAGTTTCGTAAAGGAGTATATGGACCTGGAATAAATTTGTAAGGAAACAGGTGCGCGTTAGGACTATTTAGAACACACGATTATAGACTGGGCGACAGAATGTTAAATGAGTATCCATCAGTACTCTGTACAGTACTTAGCACTCTGTAGAGTGCTTAGCACTCCTTAGAATGCTTAGCATCAGTCATAATGTAATATTATGGTAAAATATTATTCATAGCAATTACAAATGAAAATAATACTAGAAAGAAATGAAATATAATATAAAACTTTACTTCTCACATCTTTAAGTAACTGTCATGATTGGTGGAGGTCCGCCTTGGGGCCATACATATTTCAGCACGGTACTGTAATGCGGCTTAATGGACTAGCTCGTGAATAATCGTAAAACATAAAAAAGTAACCTTGCGTGCGCTTCACTGAATTTCCCGTGTCTCCTCTTGTACTTCACAATTCAGTGTCGGTGACCTATCAGCGTGCAGAAGGCGTTATGCCTTTTAACATTTTTGCACTATATCGGAGCTAAAAGCGAATATTCTTTCATAAAAGCATGCCAAGTTGGTAGGTACTCATTGATTAAAATTCTCTTTTTAATAGGTTTCCGTGTAACATTAAATTTATAGTGTTTTAATTAAAGTAGGTATAATACTTTTTCTACTGCGCCGTAAAAGATTTTCGAATTTTATCGTTGTATATATTCGAGACACACAAGACACACACACACAACACGAAGAACAATGAGACGGCGCGCGGCTGCTCACTGGTGTGTTTACGTAATGTATCTTTATTTAAGGAGTACCACTTTAACAATGAGCGTCTGTTTTCACTCGAGCGTCAATTTTTTTAAAAGAAAAACCAAGGACGTTGTATGTAATTTTAAAAACTGCTGAATATTTGGTTACATATTTAATTTTATATATTTCTTAGTTTAATATACATATAAACATTAGTACATATTTCGTTGATGACATTCATATCAGAAAAAGAATGAAGTGCTTAGGTACATATAATAAAACTGCACCAACGAGCCGGTCAAATGGCCCAGTCAATTGTGATGGGCTTTACTTAACGATAGTGTTTTTTCATTTAAATATGTTAACAAATAAAGAATTGTAATTGTAAGAATAATGTTATCAATTTATGTCAAACACGTAACATTTACCAATAAAAATAGAGCTCAGATGTATATGTTCAATCAATATTTCATCATATTAAATAGGGTTCAGTATAGGCTGGAAGCTTGTCAGTTAAACGCGATGCGACCCCGCCTGAACGGATTTGATGAAACTTTGAAGGGTTATAGTTTATACATTAGTATATACATAAGGTACTTTTGTGGAAATCGAAATCTACGCATACGAAGTCGCGGGCACAGCTAGTATTTTATAAAATGATTTCATCTCGCGGAAAATGAAAAGTTTTTAGAGTAGAGGCGCCATTACTTTTATCCTGTTGACCGAGAATATTGAATATTCTATTTACGCGAGTTGTTCTAAAAATTATATCTTAGGTTATTATATAGTATATAAATATCGTAGTCGTTCTTTTCTAAACTTTCACTTCTTTCAAGTTCGGCAGTTGCAAATTGTTAATTTTAAATATATGTAGTCAAAATTGATCTTATTACAATTGAACATTCATTATAAGAAATATCATTCATTATGATAAACGCGTGAACGATAATTGAAATATTTTGTAATATTAATATTGCTTTTGGTTTAATTTAAACTGACGACAGCCAAGTATGGTCCAGGTAATAAACTTGTTGTCTTTTACTGACTGTTTTATTTTGGGTAAAACCAACTGGCGATTACTTGTCACAAAATTCAGCAATTAATAAGATTAAGGCAAATGCCTTTCAAAATACTTAGGTACAGCAAAAGAAAACAAAAAAATAATGTGACAGCATATGGCAATGTAATTGGAGTTTTAGTGTTATAAAGAATGAGACCGAATAATGTAGTTTAATTAGAAGCCTGTTTGTTACAGTTTTGCAACGTTATCGCGCGAGGGAGGACGGAGGCGGGCGAGGGCGGGCAGCGGCAGCGCGCTATCGCGCACTCATCTTGTCACTCCGCTCGGGGTCATATTGGACATCGCCGTAAACATGTTTACATTTGTCACTATGCACTTTAATGGTATAGGTACATTCACGGTGAATAAACGTATAAAAATCGTTTGCAATAACGTTTAGTACATTCGGTTCGTTAAAAGCTTCGTACTCGAAAACAGATGTGTACTGTGTGCATACAATTTGTAACATATTGTAGGTGGTGTACCAGATTATAAATTAGCTTTTTCAATGGCATCACTTAGGTAAGAAAATACGATCGCGTCAAGAGTAACGAAACGCTGCTAGCTCGCGAGTGGCCACGCGCCGCGCTCCTGCTCGTGCTGTTGATTAGTCGTTATCGTTCATCAACTTCCATTAACCGGAACGCGATGGATATAAATGAGAAGTATTCGACCACTTATTGACGATTGTCTGAGCGCATCGCACAATTTGCATACCGGCTCGCGCTCTACGCGAGCGCATGGCTGTCGAGCCCCTCTTGGTACCCTCGAGACGTTTCTTTATCTCCCGTGTCATCGGCTGGAGTGCTGCTGCGGGCGGCAAAACATCGCCATATGTTAGCAATGTATTCGCATGTCATGTTTTAATGAAAACCAATCGATTTTTATGAGCTTACGCCCCGTCCGAGAGATGCGAGTGGGCGATGTTTATTTTTCTAAGTCTAACTAGAAGTAATATTTTTCATGAGCGCCAATGACTATGATAATCAAAAAAAAATGATTGATGTCCAGTTTATGGCGGCTCTATTTAATATTACTTAGTAACAGACGAATAAAATGTTTATTTTATCATTGGAGGGAACACATACTAATTAGATTAGATATAAAATTGGCACGAAACTAAAGGAATTCGTCTAAGGTTTGTTTGGGAAAGCATCATAATTTGTTCGTACAACACAATTCAAAACTTGTAGCTGTAATTTTTTTACGCCTAACGTGTCAGCTACACTCTCAAAGGTAATAACAAATTTGTATTGGTCTTGAGCACGATTAATTTCTGGTTAGGTGGAATCACTGGATATCTAAAATAATTCTATAGATCTAAGAGTCGCATGATTTTCGTAATAGTAAGTCGACTACTAATTAAATTTTCTATTTCTAAACTAAAACTTGTTCCACGACATTTTAACTTTCAATACACTGCTGGTCACACTAGAGTCACATGGTGCATGTCTCATTTTTATTGTAAAGACCTTAAAGGCATAATTTATAAGTGTATTTAATGTTTGTGTCTAGTTATTCAGATGATTTGTTAATTTATTAAAATGGTCATTAGCAGTGCCGGTGTCTGATTTGATAGTTTCTTGTCTTGAAGCTGGCGACAATGTCGATAGAGACAATCGATAGACTGTTTCGGTGTATCGCGGCCGCCCTAGGTGCGCGTGGGGCGGGCGCGGCGCGCGGCGGCGGGCGGCGGCGGGCGGCGGCGGCGGGCGGCGGAGGGCGGCGCGCGGAGGGCGGGCGGCCCGCATGATCGCGCGATCACCGGAGACCCATTTGCGGCTCGTTACACCGATAGCACCAAACAAAACACACCCCAAGTAATTAGGGAAAGCCTTTTCCAGATACCGTTAAGCACTGGTGACTTTCCCTAGCTGCCGCATTACACCTATCTGGCTCCGAATATGCGAGATAAATACCACTTTTATAACATTCATGCGAGTCGGCTATTGTGTATATGTATTTTATGCTATTTCGTCTTCGTATGGATATTTGAATGAACATTTGAATGTATTTTAATTATTTATTTGCCTGCGATTCTAATGTTTTATTACAAAAACATCGTAGTTTTTATATTTTGTTTTTTTACTCTCGTACACTAATTTTCGTAATGTTATCTAAACTCATGATCACCATTATAATCAACTCTGTCAGTAACCCAGTTGAGTCAATCCATCGTGGAATGGGAAACGACAAAACAATACTCTGCCACGTTCGCTGAATTCAAATTGTCAACCCGCAAACGCCTTGAAGAATATTCTAGAGAACTCGCAATTGTGCGTTTCCTGTCCATATTATGTTGGACCATCCTATAAATTATTTCTACAATAGATTTATATTAAATTAAACGATTGTTTCGAGCTTTTAGTCACACAACGATGGCGCGAAAGTGTCGTTACATAATCTATAATATAACCACAAAAGTGAATTTTTATACATCGTAAAAATAGACAAAGGGATTCTTGCAGAGTAAAAGCTGCAATGTTTACGATCGACCGCAGCTAGGCCCTATATCTATTTTAATGCGGTTTGGAGGGAACGCGCGTATTACCAGGCTGCCGAAGCGATTTCCGACCGCACCGCCACGCTAGGCTATTTATTTTCTTTGTTTAAATATTGTTCGCACATTGCAAGTTTCTTTATTATTAATAATAATAATAGTATTTTTTATAACTAACTACATACAGAGGAGGGTAAAGCCAAAGTCTGCCACGTTGGTCAAATGCGCGTCTGTTTAAAAAAAACGTAACATCACGCCTGTTATCCCCGAAGAGGTAGGCAGAGGAGTGTAGAACACTCCCACGTTTCAC
>DWDU01004011.1:0-11126 GCA_018245575.1 Jemadia suekentonmiller
TAATTCGTGAATCTTCTCTGTTTTTTGTATCCCTCTTGAGGACTTGTCCCACCGGAAACTAGTGACGAGCTATCCGAGCACCCTCGTGTGAGGGGAGAGTCTGACAGGAGAGTCGAATGCGTCGAGATGGTAAACTTACATTCAGACGCATTCTGCCACGCATGTAGGCTCGAAATTCATTTCTTAATTCTATTACGCGAGAATTGTTTTTCGAGTATCGTCCACTGTTTCTCTGTCGGACAAGTCGTTTAATTCGTAGTTGGGAAGGCCAGTTACACAAGTGCAATGTATACGATTTTTCGATGACGCATATACGTAATTAATACTGATAATAAATTCATAGGAATTCTTATAATGTTATTATAAAATGTTGCAAGGGTAAAAAGCCTACTATTGTCAATATTTTTTTTATTTCATTTTACACGGACAAAGGTCGTGCCATTTAATGGGGAAATTGAAATTATTAGAGGCATGTTGACAATCATCCTGTACATCATCGATGCAGAGAAATTCACAGATTTTTTTTCTAATATAGTGAAATATAAGTTACCTTCGATTCTGTAGGCGCAGGAGAACTTTAATACCTTCCATTTTCATAATTTGAATCTCTTTATGGAAAGTAGGTACGGTGACATGTACACAGTATACCAAAGTTAGGAAATATACTACTGTTTGTTCAGTGTTTGTATAAAATGAGTACCTAGTAAGCGCATGTAGTGCATTTCAGCATTCGGCCGATACATATACATGTCTCACGGAGACAAAAGGTATTTTTATAAAATCATTGCCTAAGGAAACCAATATACGTAAAATTATCGAACATTAAAATATTTACCTGTAACATGATAGTCTTACTGTAGGTACTGTTAAAGGAGCGTGACTTTGAAATGTTGAACTTCTTCGGGATTCACGTTATAAGATTTTTTCGAAACAACGCAAACTATTTATTGTAAATTGTTTTTTTTTTCATCTCACATAGATTGTAACTAGCGAATGTTTTCATTGAGAACTCAGTGAGCCCGTATCATTTTACACGTATATTATATATTATTATAATTTGTGCTGTGTTCGTTATGTAAATGTAAATTGTGTTAACTGTATATTGTCGATATTTTACATGGTATTTATTTATTGAATCAATTTAATAATTAGGTTTCTGCTATTATTCGGACGATTCTTCAATTGGTTAATTTATTGTAAGGCTGTCTGGCTGGGGTACAATTTTTTTTTTTATTATTTGAAATTTGCTCAAATGTATCTACTCGTGGTTATGTTGTAATATTTGTTGTAGCAGTATATAAGCTTTGATTGATCGCGTGTATACAATGGTTGCATTGTAAACGGCATGTATCGTTCAATGATAATCGATCGCGGCAAAGTGCAATCGATGCATGTGCATAAATTTTATTTGGTCCCTTGCCAGATAGACGTCTCAGCGTTATATTCGGTTTTGTATAGAAAACAAATTCTTTTAATCGATTTAAAAATTAGTTTTACGGAAATACACTAAGTTTTGATTGTTAGGCGAACTTCTGTCCTTCGAGTTTCGTGAATTAGGTCTAGACATGATAAAGGGCGCCTAATCGATTTTATTTACCATTATGTCCTATCAATTCGAAATTTATGAAATATAACTATAATTAGTAACTTAATAAGGTTAGTCGAGACGATATTGTCATAAATATATAAATACATGAAATTAATAAAGCATAATGATTGTAAACAAAGAATTTTTATTGTATTTCTTACCTTTTACTCTGCTATCGATGTTTTTATTACCGTTAAGTAATAATATATATTAACAAAAGCATTTAGAATGAAAAATTAACAATAGACGTTTGAACTGTTAAAAGCTCTTGTATAATAATACTTGATATAAGTAACTACAAATACTTCAGTTGATTATGAAATGTAAGGAAACATAAAATCCAAAATGTTATACAAAAATAAGCGATGTCCACAATTTTATTGTCATTACGGTTGGTGCGAAATCATTAAATGATTTACAGTAACTATACTTATAACAAATGTACTAAATTGTTATTACATACAAGAATACACTCGCCTTTAATATTAGCAAATAACAATTACATATATTCGAACCACAAGCTGTAAATAGAGCTTCCAGTAGTTGTATTAAAGAAAATAATTCAGATTAAATCACCGTTTCTCGTAATATAAGGCCTTGAGACCTATAAGCAGAAGTTTCCAAACTCATCATAATGATGATTGCACATCTTTACCATAAATGTTAAGATTCATTGAAACATGAATTGAATAATTTCACCTTTTTTTTATTAAAAATATTTTTCTATTTATTTATTAAATATTGGGCTACTTAATTTCAACAGTTATACATTTATCAGAAATATTTCAACAACGATATTCTACTTATATGTAAAATTATCATAACTGCAAAATAAATTGGAATATCTGAATTATATTTGAATAAAAATAATATACGTAATGAGTGTATAATTATTAACTAGCACTAAAGTGATACAACTCGACTAGTACCTACTAAGTTAATTATCACGACTGACCACATTTTGCACGATATGAATTATGGGAAATTCACCTGATGCTGAAACAAGTAATATTAACAGTAGATTTACAAAATATGTTCACGTCTTCATCATACTAGCCGATCCTATAGAAGTCAATATTACGTTGATTGAAATATCTCTCAATATCTCACATGCAAATCTCAGGCTTTCAGTGTTGCGCCAGATCCTACGCTCGGCTCGAGACGGCGTCATTATAATACGTTTCCTTAACGACAAAATAATGATTTCGCGTGATAGAGGCCCGGTTCCTTCCGTGTCAGCCACGGGTGATTGGCCCGCGCCGCCCCGCCCGCCACAAATCTGAAATTTTTTTTTCCTTCCTTTCTGTTTCAACACGAACATGGATATTTATACGGCTAGGTGTGGCTCGCTCTAATGAGTTTTTAATAATGCCTCGCATCCAATGAACGCTGAAGGCGCACCATTATTCTCCACGTAAGGTCGAACTAATGCGATTTTGACAAGTTCGAAATTGAGGCAATTATGGTTTTGCAGGGTTTTAAATGACGCTGTATTTGTCTGACTGACGTACCGCTAATATGATGCGCTCTCCGGAAGTCATTTACTGTTACACAATATGTTTTTTTTCACTTGCCAAACCCCTGCAGCCTTGTTTTGTAGTTATGTTTTTGTACACGTCGTGACTATGAAGTAAAATTGCCGTTTTTGTAATTTCATAATCCAGTGACGTTTTTTATGTACATTAATATTTATCTTAATAATACAGAAAAATAACTTTACAAATTATGGATAATAAAGAAACAAGACTATAGTAATAAAAATTTAATTGCATTGTAACAATATGTTTATGTTAGTACAGTAATATTCAACGATATTCATATAATATTCATTTTATGCGTACATTGACACAACAGTCAACATTGTCGTTATCTCAGCGCGACCGTGAACCCAATCTGGAGTAAGTGCAATGGCACATTGGAGCTCGTAAATAACACTTGGCTATCATTGTGGCAGATGACTGACTGACCAATTTATATTGACCTTTAAACTAACTCTGATACGGAGCTCGCTCGCCTCAGACGATACCAATAAAGAGCCATGTGGAGTGCACAATGGCCGCGTGTGTTTCTTGTAAAATTTGATTCATTGATGTTGATGTGACTTGTCATGTTTTGTATAAGAGAACGATAGTATTATCTATTCCATGTATCTGATAATTCTTGAAGCGGAAATGTCAAAACAAAACAAAACAAATGTTTAAAAAATGTCTTCAGAGATATATAGGTATTATACATGAATGTATGATTAATTTGTAAATAATAAAACCTGCAATCGTCTCTGCGTCCACAAACTATTGATTTCTATATTGTAACTGATATTGATTGTATGAATTATTTCTAATTGAGGTCTGTGAATTGACCCTCATGGTATAATTCATACGTGACCTAGAGCGAGACAAAAGAACGGTACAAGCTGTCTCTACACGTTTGAAAAGCGTAGAGTCCCGAGATGAAGACATAAATTACAAGCAATCTTTCACGTGCGACCTTGCCTCATAACATTCAATTTTATTGACTGCAATAAACCAAAGCAATGGTTAAATCAACACCGCCGTATCGATATAAACACCTCGTAAATATTCACCCTCCCTCTCACTCTTATTAACATCCGCATGTGGTCGATAAAGACGGCGAAATCGTCCGTTCATTTTGCTTTTACTTAAAATAGTTTATGAGTTCCAAGGCGGCACCATTAAAAAAATGTATACGACTCTATCACATAAAACTTTAGGTCGTGTTTGTGTTGCGTTTTCGATATTTATAGGTTTTAAATGGGTCCTTAAATCGCAATAACGATTTGTTTATAGACGCCTGTGTGAGCCGGCGCGCCTTTGTACTGAGATTTTAATTTATGACACATATTATGTTACGACATTTATTACGTTGAAATGAATAAATGTAACCTCGTAACTGTAATGGACGCGTTATTACATTTTAGTCATAGCGGTGATGTGTTGATGTTCATTGAAAATTATTTTATCGAAATACTAAAAGGCCCAGTAAGGCAGTAAATGATTTCTTACGTTTTGTAAGCAATAGCGTTTGTTAATTTCTTTCCAATTTTAATTGCAAAGAAAATTGACTGATTGTTAGATATTGAAATGAAATAAATATTTTTTATCTAGTTTTATAGTATATGTTCTATAGTTTTCGTATATCTGTCGCATGTACCAAGATTTTTTTTATCACAATTGCAGTTTTGTAAGGTATATTGAATATAATGTTGGGTAAATTGCAATATTTGGCTTTCTCAACTGTTATTTCTATGGTAGAGCGGAGAGAGTTCAAAAATTGGCGCGCAGGCAGCTGCCATTTTGTTCGGAGGCGGACCCCCCGCACGCTCCGCCCCCCGCTCGCCACACCCAAGCGGCAGCCACTCGGACGCAGCCCAAATCATTTGTTATAATGTACACTGAGCGGCGCAGGTTTCTTTGTGTCAGCTTATATTATTATTATTATTATTTACTTTCTTCGTTAATAACTTCAACCTGGTTTAAAACTTATGCGTGAAACTACTGTCTTTATTATTTAATTTCGAACTATCGAAATTTAAAACTGTAACTTCTCAGTTTTTTGGTGGTATCAATAAATACCTGGATAAAAACAGAAGGTATCAACAAACTACTAATATTAAATATTTGAAAGATATATTAAAGTTAAATAAGGTAATACACATGAAAATATCGCTTTAACTTATATACTCTTTCTTTCAATAAAGTAATAAAATATAACCCAAACCATAATATAAGTTTAGTATTGCCAATATAATTATGTACACATAAAAAAAGTATATTTAGGTGTAAAACATTAGTATCTAAAGTGTCTGTGCAAAATATTAAATATCTATAAACTTATCATTTCTTACAGATGTTAGGGTAACTATAAAAATAGATACCTATATTATATTTATATAATTTAATATATTAATTGGGCAGCTATTTGAATAGATATATAAAATAATCAAATTGTGTTTTAATGAGCTCCAAGTTCAATATCAACAAAATAAAATTATTTCCCTCTGCATGGAATAACGAAACTTATTGCTGCTGGATACACGTCAGGCGTTGCATTCGAAGATGACACCGATTCAGCTACGGCCATCTCCTTTCCATATATGGTAAGCTATATACATCTATCCTTGTTAATTATATTTTTGTGCGTTCCATCTTCAAAGTGAACGGCTACGGCGTAGAGGGAGTTACGTCATGTAACGAGGCACGTATGGAGTCTACGTAGCTATCTGGATGTAGAGTTGCCTTATACCCACTTACGCAGATTTAAATATAGATAGGGTCCGCAATTGTGAGATACATTTTTGAAACAGAATCAAAAGCGAGGTCAGTTTTTTTTACATCTATATGTGTAGAGTTTGGGTAATACGAACGAATGAATGATTTCTAAAGATCGGTAACTTAACGGTAATACCGTATCGAATACTCTACAGCAAGATAATAACGGTTCCTTGAATAACGATTTTGTTAGGATTTAAAATTAATTGGAACTCGTTCATTTTATTATTTGCTTAGGGTCAGATGTAAGCAAAATCTACCACCTACTGTAACAAAGCTTACGAACTCTGCCCTGGCGTTACGTCCTACTTGATAATATTATCTGCTGTGCATATGAAAAAATTCATGCCATATTAGGATTGACAGTATATAACTATATATTAATAGCACACAATGGCTTTTTCACAAAATACCATTTTGGCTCTAGTCTTCTCTACCGATATTACCAAAAAAGTACGAATTTTTATTGTTACATTACTTACATGTGTCTACAATTACATGAAACTATTTAAAATTATCGTAATTGTTACATAGACTCTACACAAATTTTCATTGAGGTTTTAAAAATAAATTTCATTCATTACATCCTTTAATAAAATTCTTGAACGTAGGTTAAATGAGGAAAAAATGTATTCAGTGGAATAATTCTTAAAGATCATAGGTAAGTACTACATTATTGCACTGTTCTTTGAAGTAACGTCGCAGGCGGTCAAATAACCTCGTATTGCTCCTAACGAGATAAGACAAATAGAGTAAGAAATATGGATATTAGAATAATACGGTATTTCCTTTTTCATTATATCTCTAATTCAATCTTAAAAGCTTGAGGAGATTAAAGACTTATTACCGTGTAAATGATACTTGTTCAACATTACGTTGTGTGCCTACCGTCTCATATTATTTTATTGCCTCTGTGGGTACAGTCTGGACAAACAGAATTGCATGAAATTAAAAGGAAATAAGTAAAATTGAAAGTTCATTGTAACGTCGCAATTAAAATTTAAAGTATTTTAATAACTTGTATAAGTTATAAAGTTTCATACCAATCTGTAATTAGTCTGCATATTTTATTATTTCATTAAGGGTTCCAAGAAAGATTTTAAAATAAGTGAAATATGAAAATACATTAAAAATATATATACGAATAAGTATGTCTAGGATAGAAAACGTTATGTCATTTAAAAGACACATGTCTTATGATAGAGACGCCATGTGTTAAATAAGAAATCACATAAATAGTTGATGAGAAAATTTATTCAGTTACTGTCTCTACTTATTATAATCTCAAATATATATTTCGATTACACTTATGTGGTAGAATGTAATCAATAAAGAAATGAGAATTTTACAAGACCCTACGTACACAAAGTGTTCACCTACAGAACATATTATTATCTTTATATTTGTAACTAAAACGATAAAAACTGATCTTATAATACAGAATTACTACTACTGCAATACTCCACGGAGTATAGAGTTATTATCAAAATAAAAAATTAAAATAATTGGTACATAAGAAAAGTAAGATAAAAAGATGAGAAAAATTAAATTATTTTAGTTAAACACCGAAACTAAATAGAGTTCAATTATCGTCTTTCAAGTGAACACGATTACGATACGTGGCAATAAGCAATCACTATTATAAGACAATTTGCAGTTGTATACCTGCATTAATTATTGCGGGAATCGTGTTGATAGAGCATAATGTAGAGCGATATAACATTACATGTATATGTAGAGACAATTAAAACATCGTCAAGTAGAGATAACACAAATGGATTAATGATCATTTAATGATAATTGGACATCACTCGCGCTTTAACACAACCCGTTTAAATGTTTCGCGATCTTTGGCTTCGTGCGAGGCTAACATTACATTGTATTATTGCCAATTAAGACGGAAATAACGACATTAAAAACTGTGGAGCGTTTATTTCTGAACATTTTTATTTGCTTAAAATTGCAAACACTTGTGATAATTTTTTTCAATGTCATTTCATTCGACCATTAGCGTAACAGCTGCAGTTATAGATACGTACAAAATAATTACAGGTAATCTTTTTTATGCGTTTTTATTGTCTTCCTGAATATTTACATTCCCAGACATTGTCTGTAATCAGTTAGTATCAATCCGCTAAATGATTATTATCAAAGATTCAATTTGGATAACAAGATTCAACTAATGAGCGAAATATCCATTTTCTTTAAGTAGGTACTCGATTATTGTCACAAGTTCAAGACTCGACACATTCTGTGATAAAGAATATTAACTTAACAATATTAATTATTATTACCAAGTCAGATCTGTTAAAGTGTACGCTAAGCGGAACATTTCTATATTCTATCAGACTTGATTGCCTCTACGAATACATACCACGATAAAAAGTTAAAGTTTAAATGGGAAACTGTTTCGACACGTCACGAACGTCAACCATAATAAAATACGATGTCTCAATGCTTTGCTCTATATGATTCGTGCGGCCGACATTTCGCCCGTCGGATATCCACGAATAGACACGCCGACGGGAATAGACAACGTGCCATCAAAGAGAAGAAACGCCACCTTACAATGTGTCTAATGTGAATTCTTGCACCGTAACATATTTATTAAACAGCTACCGCGCTCGATCCCAGCCCTATTGTCATGTCCTTGTTCAAATAGGAAATAGCTGTAGGTATTGGGATATGTTGGAGTGGAATTATTAAATTGGAATCCGTTAATCATACTCCATGTATGCAATCTGTATGTAATTTAATTAAAATATAATTTATAAACGTAACATCACGCGTGTATCTTCACTAAGATGCAGGCAGAGAAGTGTGGTACCTACAGGTGTGATGTTACGTTTTTCTTTTAATTCTTTGGCTATTAGGACAATAAAATCTGTAAAACATAATTCACATTTCAGGAAACTATTCGTGAAATAACGTCAGTTGTTGAAAGTAGAAATTTCATATTCACAAACATTTGCGTAGATATAACGATGCAGCAAAGAGTGCATAAAAGTAGATAAAACGTATTCTACTCACGATTACTTTTGATGTAATAGATAAAATGAATAATTACATTCTCGATATCGTCTTATAATATTATATGTACAATGCAGTTTTATCTGGTGAATGCTGTTATCACTGAGATGCTGACCGCCCATTTCATGCCTCATTTCAACGATAAAACGAGTGGACAACCACTCGTTTTATCTATCTCTTTTGTATCAATTAATATTTAATATTATCCATATATAAACCAATTTTATTTCCTTTAAATTCATTGCTTTCATATTTAAAGAAGGATTTTGTATGGGACATGTGTAGAGGCATAAAAGAGTTGGTTATGATGATAAGTACATATATGGTAGGACATTTTAAACGTAGTGTTTGTATACTAAATTTATTTTGTTTGAAATTTTTATACGACAAATATTATTGTTCATTCCCATGTAGTAAGTAGGTAATAACATTTTTTTTTTCAATCATTATAATGAATAACACATGCAAGCTTAAACAAAGCTTAACTCACATTGTTTTACTCGTATTTATTAAACACTGCGATAAGTCTTGTCGAGGCAATCAATTTGACAATCAACCGATTTTTAATCTACTCAACTATGTAAGAAATGATAAATATATCTTTGTTTCAGACGTTAAGTCAATATTTGGTATAAGAACAAGATAAATAAACCTATGATATACATAATAGCCAAAGAACAAACAATAAAATATTGACAAATAAAAAACTAAATTAACGAAATTAAATTGACGTAACATGACGCCTGTAACCTCCGAAGAGGTAGGCAGAGGAGTGTAGTACATTCCCTCGTGTCACCAGCTTTACATCCCACTTTGGAATAGATGGTGAGCCTATTGCTATACACCAGGCACATTATAAAATGCACCGGGAATCATAACTAACAATATTAATGGAGTGCGTTGCCCCTTTTCTGAGCGACTCCAGCTGTTGATTATGGTTATCGCTGACGTCCAATGTCCTCCCTTTCCATGCCGCTCCTCGACGCCGTCCGCCAGCCTGTCCCGAGCTACATCGTAACGCAGGTGTCTCGTGTCTGTGTATACAATTACACATCACATACACATGTGTTTAGTTTAATTAGTTTCATTTCGTTTCGTTGGTAGTCGTTTATGCAAACAAAATAAAAGAAAAATTGTTACTTTTATTCGTATTTCGGATGCTAAATTTAATAAAATGTACTTTAATTTAACATTTATCTTCGTTTGACGGCGTCGTTGGTCGAGCGGTTGCAAAAGCTACTGCTGATCGTGAGGTCCTGGGCTCGAATGTTGGGTAGGGTAATATTGGATTTTTCTAACATTGATTTGTTTTGTCAATTTTTTGTAGCGGTTCCGAGTCACGATTTGTGCCCGTTGTATGACAATAACCCCACCGCCTACACTATAGTGAGATGGAAAAGTAACTGGCGAACCGTGCGAGTGTACTATACTCGTCGGACTACCTCTTCAGGGATTACAAGCGTGATGTTACGTTTATTTTCCTTGGAACTAAGACTTATAAATATCGGCTTATCATTGAAGATATAGTAGTCGTGTGTAGGTTAGTTAAAGGTATGTATATATATGAGTGAGTTAAAGGTATGTACGTATACATGTATGTATATATATGAGTTGTATGTCGTCAAAATCATCATCATTGGCCTGTTCAAACCCACAGTTTATTTCCACAGTTTCCAGTTAGGTATAGGTACACCTAATGTTAAAATAGCATATATTTTTATTATAGGACAGGTGACGTAAATAAAAAAAACACGTTTTTGTATTGTAATTGTATTTATTATATACGTCAAAAGTACATCTGTGTATAGGATCATATATTACATTATCATTGTGTAGTATGTACATACCACATGTGGTCACGTAGCCAATATAACCTAGCATTGACTGGGAGAGAATGTCATCAAGCATTAAGTAACACTTGTACTTATTTGTTCAATGTATTACACAATTACACGAAAGTAAATTATATACAAAAATTATTAGAATTTTACAGCCTCATGAAATGGAATATTGAAATATTTAACTTCTTTAATATACCAGTGATTATTGAACTGACCTTAATTTTAGAGACTATGAACTTCTATTGGCTTAATTAATTTTTCTTCTCTAAAAAAAGTATAGCACATGCATAAGAGAAACAATTCAAGTTACTACCAATTCGTATATTTCAGTTCTTAATAGTGATAATAACATAAGATGAAAACCTGGAATTACAAACG
>DWDU01004012.1:0-11126 GCA_018245575.1 Jemadia suekentonmiller
TGCAGCGCCCGGCCGCCGCCGCCGACCTGCCGGCGCCGCTGCCACCCTCCAACCCGCTGCTGCAGCCGCTCAACTGCAGGGTGAGACACCTTGCAATGTGAATTTAAAGTTTTCTGTTCTTTCGATATATTTACAATATTACTGCAGTCTTCGACGAACTTATCGCATCACCATCATCTCAGATCGATAGAGAATTCCAGACTTTAATTCACATGTGGCTTAATAAATACTAAATAAATTATAAATATATTAAATTCACGCTTTCTATTCTGTTTGAAGTAACTTAATTTATTTCATTAATATTATTAATGTCATTTTTGTTTTATTGATATTTGAAAGTAAGCTACTCATTCAGGGCGCTCCCATACGCCGAAAATACGCTGGTCCAAAATGTCTCAAATAGTAAAGCGAGATGCGTGCCTGTTGCAGCGCTGCGCCGACATGTGCATGAGCGAGGAGGAGCGCTGGCTGTCGCAGGTGGAGATCGTGACGCACGCCGGGCCGCACCGCCGCCTGTGGATGGGCCCGCAGTTCGTGTTCAAGACGTACAACAGCACCGGGTCAGTCGCTCGCCTCGCGCTCGCCTCGCGCTCGCCTCGCGCTCGCCTCGCGCTCGCGGCCCGTTCGCTGGGCTAAATTAAAAATAGGAGTTCGACTTAATCGAACAAACGGAGTTCATATATAATATTTGTGATAGTAGATATGCTGTAGAACGAGACTGAAGACAATGGTGTGGATGCTAGTGCAAATGTGCTCAAAATCGGTGTAATGTGCGTTTCAGGTCGAACTCGTCGCTGTCGGAGGCGGAGACGGTGGAGGTGGAGGCGAGCGGCGCGGCGCGCTCCACGCCCGTCAACATGCCGGGCGCGCGCCCCATCGTGCCCGTGCTCATCGACTCGGGCTCCGCCAGTCAGTGCTCGTGTTCAGCCTTTTGTATCCACTGTCCTTATGTTTGACAATCGACATTATCGTTAGTTTACGTCTACTTGTAAAGCGGGACGCGATTGTCCCGGGAACTTACGAATATACCTTAATTTGTTGCCTACCCTTCGACTAGCCCGTAGGTCCAATGGTTAGTGAACCTGACTGTTGCGCCGGGGGTCGTGGGTTCGATTCCCATCCAGAATAAATATTTGTGTGATGAACGCAAGTATTTGTTCTATGTCTGGGTGTAATAAAACTATCTATTTGACTATATATTTATATGTACCTATGTAGTTTATCAGCCTTCTGGTTACCATACCACAAGCTCTCTTGATGCTTACTTTGGGATCAAATGGCCGTGTGTGAAGATGTCCCAAGATATTATTATATTAAGATATTACTCTTGATTGTCCGTATGTGGTGTGGGTGCAAACGCGACTACCGACCGAAAAGTCCCGGGTTCAAATCCCGAGTCGGGTACTATTGCTTTTCCTCACTTAGATATTTTGTAAAAATTATTAGCGGAGATTCCGAATTTAGATTTGTGCCCGGTGTATGGTAATAGGCTCACCTCTATTCCATGATGGGAAGTAAACGTAACGGTGAAAAGTGGGAGTGTATTGTATTTCATTGTACTGCCTGTCTTCGAGGATTACAGGCGTGAATTCGTTTTTTTGTTAGGTGTTTATTGCTGTTGAAACAATGTCCTTTATATTGCTGAGTACATAGTTTAAGCGGGGAACACATTTTTAAGTGAACGACGGACTTCATGCCCGTACTATATAAAGAAACTTGGACTTTTCGAGTGTGTGTGAATAATGAATACGTAACTCGGCGTGAGTACACGACGTGCAAGTGTAGGCGAGTAACGGAGCGGCGCGCGCAGGCTCGCTGGAGCAGTCGCCGTCGGACGGGCGGCGCCGCTCGCTGGCGGACGCGCGCGCGCCCGGCGACGTGCAGCTGCGCGAGGACCTCGCCGAGGCCATGAAGGAGGACCACGGTCAGTGCCCGCCGCTACTCCACTTGTACCACGTACGCGGAGTCGTCCCGCGGTTACTTGGATGCAACATTATTTTCGAGGAACGTGTTGAAGCGTGTCCTGTGCGTTAAGCGTGAAGTTGTTTAACGCAAGTAGGACAGTTATCTGCGGAATGTAACATTTACGCTCGGTATGTGTGATAAAAATGGGAAGGCGGTCAATTAAATTGATGCTTTTCACTGAATACGGACTGATATGAATGTGTCAAGGGCAGAATCAAAAAGTCAAAACTTGCATATATTGATGTGAAAAATTTCATATACTTAAAAATAGTCTAAAAAATTATTAATTAGACAAAATTAAATGCTTGTTTGTGTCTTTTCACGTTGCTCGTATTATTTCATAAAATGAAATAATAGCCAAATAAAAGGAATTGCAAATTATGCTTAGTTCTTGATCACAATTAAGCAAATTATTCTTAGTTATCTATTTTATTGAAGAATTAAATAATAAATTTCAATGTTGTAGAACATTTAACTATCTTACTGGGATTATATATTTTTGTCCGTATCACGTATTCAAGTCCCTAAAAATTCCTATGATCATTTTGCCACGTTTACGGTGATAAGCAAATGCATTCTATGAAAAAAAAAAGAAATTGTCGTTGTACGATTGGAAAAATTCACGTGCAAAAGATCGTGCGAGTTAAGTGAAGTCGGTTGCGAACGTTCACTGCGAAACCGCGAAGTGCACAAGAATGAAGCTCGCGAGTGGAGGGGGTGGCGAAGAAGTCACCGCCGACGGCGACGGCGCGGGGCGGGCGGGCGCACGAACACCGAACAAGGTATCCGCGAACTCGCTTACGGCCCCGTACCGAAGCCAAAGGCATCCATGGCGCCCGGAACCTCTCGGCCCCCGATCTCGCGTGCTTCCTTCCAAATCTCTTCCGGAGCTCACTCACTAACCTGGTTGCCTTCGGTTTCGCGTAGGGTGTCCGCGCTCGTGCGACGGCGCGGGTCCCGCGCGCCGCGCCGTGGAGCGCGCCGTGGACCCGCTCGGCACCGTGGTGGCGCCGCCCGCCGCCCGCGCCGCGCGCGCGCCCCCCGACCCCGACCGCCACACGCTCTCCAATGCCGACGAGGCCACCTTCCGGCCCGTGGTGCGCGCGCCCGCGCCGCCGCCGCACGCCGCGCTGCTGGTGCGCCCGCTGCCGCTCACCACCACCATCCCCGTGCAGACCGTGGCGCCGCTGGCCGACGCGCCCGCCGAGCCGCCCGAGCCGCGCGCGCTCACCACCGACGTCGTCATCCCCGCCGCGCTCTCCCGCCAGCTCTCCGCCGCGCGGGACTGGCCGCCCGATGACGACGACGACGCCGACGACCCCGGGCCGGTGTTGCCGATATCCTTCGATGACGACTCTCCGCTTCGGCCCCAGCCCCGCCCCTTCGGACTCGGAGTCGCGGCGATGATCGTAGATAGGATCGATGTAGACGATAAAAAAAATATTAGTATAAGTGAGGATCTCGTGTGTGAGAGTGATGTACGCGAGCATGAAGCCCGAGAGGTGTGCGACTGGGCCTCGGCGCTGGCCGGGGCGGCGTGCGAAAGCGAACCCGCTACACTGCCAAAATGCGATGGCCAGTCGGCTGACATTCAGCCGACGGGCCGATCTAGAGTTAAGAAATCTCCCACCGCGAAGTCTGTTAGTGATAGGGTCATGAGTGGCAATAGCGTTAAGGATGGAAACTCCTCGACTACTGAAAAAAAGCTTATGGATTGTGACGTACCTGCGGTTGAAAAGGAAGACAAACAAGAAATAACTTTGTTAAAAAAAGGCTTTGAAAATCCGAAGCGATCGAAGCGCACGGAAGAGGGGCTTCCAAAGAAACTTGATAAACAGCAACCTGGACCTATGAGAGATGAGAAAAGATCTGAAACTAAAATTTCTTCTGTACTATTTTTGTCAAGTAAAGACTCTTCGGTAACGAAATCAAGTAAAAGCCACGAGGGAGAGATTAAAACTGAGGAACAAGCCTGGGACATGCTTCTGAACGACCCGGATCCGCAACAAACGACTCCGAAACAAGAAACACTGCCGTCAGCTTCTAATGATAAAATAGATGATACTAAGCTTAAAAGTAAAAAAAGTCGAAAATTAAAAAAATTGCAAGAGGAGCAGCTAGCAAAGGCCGACGATGATAGTTTCGTAGAAATACATAATATTGAAGAAAAACAGCAACCTCCGAGTGGTGAATTAGTGTCATTTTCTACACCGTTCGAGAACATTGATGCCACAATCTCGTTCTCCTCGAAAAGTAGAAAATCACGTTTATCTAGAAGTTATACTCCAGAAAGGGATGACGATTCCGATGCAAAAACGCCAGCTACTGTATGTCAAACGGAAGTAGATGTGTCGTCGGGGAAGTCAAAAGGATGTAAGAAAAAAGACATTATCCCAGACGAATCAGTCGAAAATTCTGAACAAAATGTGATTGCAAATTTACATCATCGTGGGGATGTTAAACCAAATAAGTCTTCTGATTTGGATTCATCTAAAAATAAAATTACTAATGAATCTAGCCAGTCCTTAAGTTCACCTAGCAAATCTCTTGGTGTAAAAGAATCTCCCAAGCATAAGAGCAATTCACCTTCACCAAATCGTGATATCCGTAAATCTGATAAGGCGAATGAAGCTGATAAGAAAGAAGTCTACGTAATTAACACAACAGACGATGATTTCCCCGAAATTCAAATAACAAGAGCTACAAAACCTCGTAAAAAGTCGCCACAGCCCGAAAAGAAAACTTACGAAAGGGAGGTTCCAATCGATAAACCCGTTAAGTCATGGAGTTCTATAGCAGCTTCTAAAAGCGTAAAACAGATGGGAGAAATGGAGAAGATGCAACAGATTGTAAAAAAAGTTGAACATAAAGTTGAAGAAGAAAGTAATCAGGAAAGATCAGAAAAAGTTTCCTTACAAGAAAAATTGATAGAGTTGTGTAAGCGAACGGACATAATGGTTGCGGAGTGCGATGCGCCTTCGGAGTTGAACTTTGTAGAGGAACATCACTCAGTGCTGCACGAGCTGCCGCCGCTCCACGCGCTCGACTTCGGGCTCGACGACTTCAAGCTCGACGTCATGAGGGATAGCCTTTTAGAAGTGACCGATGGCAAGGTGACCAGTCCGATATGCAAAATTAATATTGACGACATACTTTCGTCTATTAAAGAAACCACTAGCAAAGTTATTGAATCGAGTACTTTCAATTTGATCGACATTGAAAAAGTGCCCCCGAAGCGTGAGAAAGGATTCAGTGTCGTCGAAACCGATAAAATCACGAGCCAGGATGTGAAGCTTGACGATGAAAATAAAGATACCGAACTCATGGAAAAGTCCTCGGACGACGATGCTGCGTCGCCAGTTTTATCGGCAGACAGCGATAAAGAGGAAAAAAGAAATAATGGCTCCTCGATTATTAATCTACCCACGTCAAAGCAAGTGTCCAAGTCAAAAAAATCACGCAAGAAAAAGAAGTAAAACAATCGAGTGTCGATATTTTGAGCTTCACTGATGTACAGGCTATGTGATTTTGGTATTTTTATTTCTTTTAAATCTAACGCAGCTATTAATTGTAATTTAGGATACGCAGATGATGCATAGAAAAAAAATATAAAAAAATATTACTAGTGTAAAATTTAACTCGTACGTGACTCAAAAGGCTTCTTCTTAGGCTTACATAATATTCTTGACAATTAGCTATACTGTGTCGTCGTCATATGGATAAAATGAAAAAAAATAAAAAATGTAGGAAAATGATAAAAAAGGTTTTTAAATGGATTTCTTTGTAACGAAGTATTTCAATTCGTGACATGAATGTGAAATTCGCGTGTAACGGATTGATATGATCACGAAGAATCCAGCTTTATTGTATTTTATACACTTAGTACTTATTATTCCTTATCGTCTCTGTTTAGACAATGTAGTGACGGCCGTACGGCCCCATTACCTCCTAATTACTATTAACTCACGCTTCGCTTTCTGCGCTTAAAAAATTCAGTTCTCGAATCTCATCGTACTCTATGAGTATCCACTAAGAATAATCTTATTTTTTTTGTTATATATTTCCTGGTACTTCTTGACGAAATCATAACATGTATGTACGTTTACATGTTGCTTCTAAAGTGACAACTTTATTGTGATATAGACAGATATGAAAAAGTTAAGTAAAAACCAAAAATGTCTTATGATTTACTGTAATTTATGACTCACTCATCGTAGTTATGTATCAATATCGACATGGATACAAACCTGTACATAATTATGTTTATTAACTGTTGTATGTTCGTAAGGGCTCTTGCACACCGGCGTACTGTTGGCGTATATAAGCTCATTCTGCCACACGATCTTAGACGCGTCGAGAACACGCTGTTGTGTAAGCTTCCTAAACATTACCTTGTACATTCGGCTTCGTTTTAAGAAGTTCATATTATATTATTTTATTTTTATTTGTGAATATTCAGCATAACGTCAGTATTAAGCTGTTGCTGGGACTGCAGGCCCCCTGACTACGTCGCCCGGTATATGATACCGTTATTGAACAATTGCTGTTTATATGTACAAATTATTATCATTTATTTCGATGAAGTATTATTTATTATTGAGTTTGCTGTTTTCTTATATTTAGTTTATAACAGGCTGGCTCATGACACGTTATATTTATTTTTTGTATACAATTTGTCCGTGAATTATCTTTTCGGTGGTTGATTTTAAATTATTTTTATTTTTAATTATAAATCGGCTATTTATAGGTGCATAATATTTTTTGTTAGAACTTTTTTGGTAGATAATTTTTGTGATCAATCGCTAGTGCTGACCATCTAAAAAATATACTGAACCGTTGTAACGAGTGGTAGGATAATCGACATTATATTAAACTAGGTGCTTTGCATAACTTTGAGATATTCAATACAGCGTCTCGTACGATCTCAAAGAACATTGTGGTTAAATAATTACCCCTCTAGTGCTATATTTTCGCCATTATTCATAAACATGTGTCCATTAGAAAAATTTTTGCTACAAAAGTAAACTAACGTTGAAATCAAGTCATCAGTGAATTTCAGTGCGTCCCATGGAACGGACGTGTTATGTACGGTTTCTGTTTACAAACATACATTCATTATAAATCACATAATAAGTGATTTTGACGAATAACAATTTTGAATGCGGTGTCCTGATCCTGATACATAAATATTGAAATCATTGAATATTCATAGCGTAGACACGAAGCTCTCACTGTGTATTGTTTTATTAGTTTTGTAATCGTTTGACACGGGGTTGGATTCAGGCGTCTAAAACCAAATTTTTGTTTATTTATTTTCTAGTATTAATTAAAATAAAATTACGTATAATGTATGTAACACTATGTATAGTAACAAAATATAAAAGGTAACATTGCCATCGAGTGTCTGTTTTATAGAGATTCTTTTAATAATTTAAATGACAAAATGCAGCTGAATCATTGATCCGCAGCTAATACATTCACAATCAGATATAAAATGATGCAAACATTTGAGGACAACACAGAAAGAAACACTTGTTTGAATCGAGCATCAACAAGTTAATTTTAAAACCTGAGATTATTCCAAAAAAAATCTGAATTTTTGATTACTTATTACATCACAATTACCTCATTTATTTTACGAAAAGAAATGTTATATTTTATCCTCTTGTCATTAAATTAATATCGTTGTTTTATAAATCGATGTAAATCATTTAATATACTAATGCAATATATTTACGGGGGATTAATCTAACCCTGATATAAAATGGGAAATTGAATTTCTTTAAGAGTCAGCCGTCATATATTCGTTTGTGTATCATTCGAATTAAGTATAATTTATATTTATAATTATTCAATAGCGATATGACTTAATACACTTTTTTTATAATACGACAAAGTCGCGAAATATTTTCTCATTGTATTAGCTTAATAAAATGAGATTTTTTGTTTATTAAATATAGTTTTTATTAGCTGAAATTAAAAGTTATTATTGTAACTTAATTTATATAATTTTGTTTGGAAGCAAATACCGAGTTTTCTAGCGGTACTAGGAAAAACAAGAACTCGCTCACTTATGTCGCAGCGGTTACGTGATCGTTCATTGTTTGTAATATAGATTACTAATAAAGCGACGCGTATGTAAGAATATTATCGTAGGATAGTTAGTACAATTTTAAGGGTCAAAGTTTCACAATGTGAATATCATAAGTACAATAAACCAACTTAAACGTTACCTGTTTAATATAGTTCATCTCTCTATCTGATCTGTCAAGTCAAATACTCTCCTGACAGTTAATTTAAAAATTTGACGGCTGTCAAAGTTTAATACAATCGTTTTATCAACTTTTAATAATTTGAGTATTACAATAATGACCTATACCTAAGAAATGTATACAAAAATGAAACGATGTACTATTGGAAAGATTATGAAAACAATTATTTCCTTTATAAAACTAAATTAGTGTATTATTGTGTATTGTTTATTTCATATAAAATACCTATGGCATTATTAAAAAAAAAAGTTCATGTTATTTAGTTGTGAAGCACGTTCGTGTTAGTCACATACATACATTCAACCCCACACATTCACATATACATACATATTGTGAAACCGACCAAAATAAATGTATTACACGGGCTGTTGTAGACTGCGTAGATACGTAACGAACGAGTGGCGTCATTACGTGCACTACTTAGTGACGTCACGCTCTTGTAACTGTGTACCTAGCTCAATCGTACTATTATGTTTTAAACGTCATATTAATATGTTATAAGGGTACTAACGAACGACCATTTCATATTTTTGTTTTGTAACTCTCCTCAAACATGACACGACTTAATTACATATTCGTTTCTGGAAACGATGTGATTGTATTGTATGAAATTTGATACATTATGTTTAAGATGTTAATTATCACTGTAATCAAATGGATTAAATATCGAGTTGTCGATAAGCGGTTATGCAAATTTTAAATAAGAATTTTGCCAAGATAGTTTAATTATATCTGCAATAATTCGTTCGACGTATAATGCATTCTTGTACACGGTATAGTCTGCACAAGTTTCTGTAAGTGGCTGCTCAAGTTGAGCCGAATTCTCTTTGTACACTTTTGCTTCTCTCTGCTGATGTGTGCTCTATCTACGGACTATACTGATGTATATGTATGTATGCATATTCATGTATATTTTTTACACTGTTCCGGGTGCTGTCAAATGAAGAAAATTCTGAACAAAAGACAAATTATTTGTCATTATCACAAGAAAGCTACGTCATTTGAATATTTCACTTCATTCAGTGCAACGTAATAGATGTAATCAAATTTATCAAATGCACGTTTTAATCATTGCAAGACCAATCATTAATTGTAACGTCAGCAAAAATGTATTTATTTTCGAAAACAATGTTTACTTTTGCATAAAATTTTTAAATTATCAAAATTAAGAACGTAATGCACAAAATGAAACCTATTTTATGTAATAAATCAAAATGTGGATCACTCACATTTATGTGGATGGTTCGCTTGACTATATTGAATATTTATTTAAATTCGCATACCAATTGTATAGGAAAAATTTTGTGCGTTAAAGTTAATCGCGGCTTGGCTTTGTATTGGCGTGTTAGAAATATAAATTTTACATTTGTTTGCCTCGTCGTGTAATACCTCTGTACCGTCTTGTTGATAATGTTATGGAGTGTTTAAATTGACATAATAATAAAAAAAGTGATAATTCAAAATCCAACTCACAGTGGTTTCATTTATACCCTCCCCTAAAACCGTAGTGTGATCGGTATGATTCGAGAGAAAATGTCCCATTATGAAATTATGGTGTGTAATATCAAAATTTGCTTTTTGAAATTTCACCTAACTGCTATCGTTATTGTTTGGGACTAGGGCGAAGTAGTGATAGATCACATTGTATTCGCACTATCAAACCTCAATAGAAATATTAAGAACCTCTAATCAACACATTTATCTTATACAATGCACACCAGATCAAAGAACCCTTATACAAAACCTTATGATGCCACGGGGCTTTGAATATCCAGCATTGGCTTCTTATAGGTAGTAGGTCGTTTGTGGCGGTGTGACGTAAGATGCTCACGGGCGATGTTGTTGCAGCCGCGGGCGGCGGTCGCTTCGAGGCGGAGCCCGAGGAGCTGAGCTCGAGCAGCTTCAGCTCGGCGTCGCGCGCCTCGCTCGACCCGCCGTCCTCGCCCACGCCCAGCTGCAGCGGAGACAACCTCATGCACTTCCCGGGCGACTCCAGCAGCTCCGTGTGACGTCACACGTGCGCGGCGCGGCTCCACGGCGGCGTGCACGCGGAGCTCCGGGACGCGACACTTGATGGGTGTTAGAAGGCCAGGGAGTCGGTGGGGTGGAAGGTAAAATTGATGCGGATCGGGTTTTTATTGCGATCTGATGTGTTGGAACTTTTATATAGTCTTTTAAGACAGTGCGTTAAGACGTGGTAGGGGAAAGTTTTCCTAAGTTTAAAAGTAGTAAAGTAATTGTGGAATTTCCTTGACGGTATGCTTCACTAGAGCATTTAAATACAAAAATGGTGATTTTTAATGACAAGCGACCTTAATATTCTTTGAGGTGAAAAAATAAATAAAATTTCTCGGCCCAGTGGCCATAGTGGTAGTGTTAGTTTAGCTGTATGTGATTATTACTATTTTTATACTTACGATAATTCATATATACGTATATTATGTGTTAAAGAGTCGTGAAATAACGCCAATATGCTTTTAAAAGCTTCTTATTCTTTTATTGTTAAGTATCGCAGTCAAGTCATTGGGTATAGTTGTGGAGTAATAAAAAGGAAACTTATTAAAAAATATAATTACATGGCGGTGGTCAGCCCGCGCCTACTTGCGTACCAAATGCAAGTATTAAATTAATAAAGAGTATATTTTGTACGATAGTACTAACACATAAATATATATGTAGGATAAGTATTACTTCAATCATAGGCCAGCTGCATTGACAGCACTGAGAGGAGCACGTATAATAACTGTCTATCTTTTTGAGATTCCTCAGAAGAGTTGTTTCTCTATGTCTCTGTGTGATAACAATCTGTCACTTGCAAGTTTACCGGCCAATCCGACAGATTCCTAGTTTCCGTTATAATAGAAACGTCCGTTTGATGTCAAGTATCAC
>DWDU01004013.1:0-11124 GCA_018245575.1 Jemadia suekentonmiller
AATTTGAACCGATTCGGCCTTGTACTTTTCAATTACGTACAAACTTATATGGAATATCAGTACTTCGGGGCGATCTTAACACGGCCATATTTGAGCAATGAGTCGACAACATTCTAAGTAATAACATATCTTATTATGATACTACTGCACATATACATATGTGTGGATGGTATGTGTTCTTGGAACACTGCATCGAATTACATTTATGTATTTCTATTGTTTTAAACGTATATGAATTATACATAATGTGGCAGGTTACATATTGTCGGTTGCTTCAGTGTTTAGTAACCGTAATGAGGGTTCGATTCCCATTCGGGACTATTTTTTTTTCCGTTAAGCAATAGTAGGTCGCTGGAATATATTCAATTTAAGACAATCAGTAATCAGTGATGTTGATTGATGTTCGTCTTAAATATATAATAATTACATAGGCACATGTCCACGATTAGATTTCTAGAATGGAGACAACAACTCTGAAAACGTAGTGTTGAAAGGCGCACTCCGGATAAATGGGATGAAGATATATGAAAGGTTAGGCAGAAGCCAGATTCGGCCTAATCTTCCTAAGATCCTGGACAAGGTGTGATAGCGCTCATTTGAGAAGGCTTGCGTCCAACAATGGGCTACGATTGACGATAATGTGATTGACGGGAATACTTTATAGCATTTAATTGTCTTTTATTTAGCATTAGCATTTTGTCTTTTATTTCCCACCACTCCGACTTCGCATTACCTAACAACATACCCTTCATTCTAACACTCTAGTACAATGTACCGTAATACTCAGTTCGTCACCGCCAAAGACATGATTCGCGGAAAGACCAGGGCGTTGTGCGATCATTTTGCCGACCGATCGGAATACGAAATGGCGCCGAGTGTACCAGAGCTGGCGTCCTTCCAATTCATTAACACGCGTTACGCTATGCACATCTCATATACTATCTTCATGTATTCGGAATGTTGGTTGCCCACAGTATATTTCATCTCTTTATGTTTTTCGAAATGTAAAAATAAGAAAAGCGTTCTCATCGGCATTGGACATATGTGACAAACATAATCTCCTGTTGTTTGTATTTTAAGAATCAAAAATTATATATTTTTACTGTTTTTTTTTTACTTTATCTTTAAATCTGTTTATTTTTAATTCATACTATTTATTATGAAATAGCATTGGAAGAAAGAAGTACTCCAACTGGATAACCATGAATGTTTCGAATTAATATGTTATTTGCAAATGGTGGACCTTACTCAAGGCTATGAATATACTTAGGAATGTTAAATTACGTACAGAATTGTCATACATTATATTTTTTTCTAGATAGCCCCACAAATTTCGAACCTTAACTAAGTTCGTCTTCATGAGCTAGTGCCGATCATAGGTAACGAAGTTGCAATGGAAACTAACAATGTAAAAACATAAGTTAAATAATAAGAAACTTTGTGAGAAGTGAAGCTTACTTTGGAATAGGGTTCGTTACGTTTTTTCAACTATTCTGGTTTTTATTTGCTATATGCTGATATAAAACATTAATGACCAGAGACAAATATTATATATTATTTTAAAAGATTACCAAGAAACAAAACTTTCAGGAGCTGCTGACATATATTTTTAAACCTTAAATTCTCATGTTTACAAATCCGTCACTCTTTTACAGAGACTTTTAAAGTAATTCGTACCATAATACCAGGTTCCTTATGGGGTAGGCAGGGAGCACCGACAAATAGGTCTAATACATAAATTAAAACCGGTTTTAGAAATAGTTTATTTGGACGTAACATTTGTGTATTAATTTATTTCTATGTATTCATGTAACATTAGCCTAACCGTATCTATTTGCGAGATAGCTAGCCCTCGCCTCAGTCTGATTTATGTGACACGCATCAATAAATCACTGGATAATTTGGGTAAACTGTTCTGAATCAGATGAACCGGTGGTGAGTCGAATTGATTTGTGGAACTACAACTGCATTTGTTTGATATGCATTTTGAAGGGAACGAGCTTTAACGAAATTATATTTGGAACATCTGAATATTGGAGCACCAGTTCGTCCCATTGTTTTCTGTGGACGCACCACGATTGTCCTTATTGTGCTCCTAAGTGCTCCATTTTTGTAATACAATTTAGCCGTTGTGGTATGCAAATGTTGTATACGATCATCAGATAGAACAACATGAACTAACTGGATTAACCACATCTAATAGTTCTATTCCCACAGTCCTCATCGAAGTTCAGATATTTATGGACGGCAGCAGCAACTTGTAACCTCGTACTGCCTGAACATTTGCTACCTACTCTGTTCTCTTAAAACAGTAGTCGTATCATTTTTGATTTCTCTTACAGAATAAGAAGGGTTAAAGCTGAAGTTGGCCATGTTGACCAAGTTAGAGAAAATTATAGGTTGTAATGTACTGTGCTCTTTAAAACGCACATACATTATACAGCTTTATACATAGTTTTTGTTAGTATTATATAGAGTCAGTGGTTTGTGTTCGGTGTTGAACCACAAGTCATCGATTTATAAATTTGAAGTATATGTTTGAAAATGACGAGCAGCAGACCGTTGCAGTATTGCAGCCAGTCCGGCGGTGCATCCGGCGCTGTCGGTCCAGCGACTGGCCTGTCCACTTTCTCACACCAGCCGCGAACAGGTTCTCACAGTAACATTGTGCTAACACTAACGTCACGCGATATGAGGCTTTCCACGATTCAGTCTATACATATGTACACCACAGAAATATATCAATATATATATAGATATTTATTTACACATACCTAAATGGGAATCTAACGTAAGAACTCCAGCTCAGCAGGCAGTTTCGCGATCCACTGAACCAAAGGCCCCATCTGTTATTGTATGCACGTCATACTTCCGTCTCATGGGTGTTCGTTGTGACTACTATTATGTCTATCGTGTAACTGTTTAATCAATATACTATTGAACTCACGTATAATTTAGGATCGGTTTAATGAAAAGTTTACATTTGACGTAAATTTGGCTCGGTGCCATCAAAGCGATTAAGGAATTTCAGTTAGTACCAACTATTAAATTTGTAAAGCGTTATTTGTTCATACGGATATCAGGCCGTGTATATTTAAAACATTTATTTATAATTTTAGTTATGTGATCATAAAGTATAATAATAAAAAATATACGTAACATACTAATATCTAATAGGTAACAGAGGCTTCGCATTCCAATTCAGCGGGAGAATGTTGCAGTGTTTCGGAAACCATGCCTCATATGGAATTTTAAGTTGAAGTTCTTTTTTATAATTTTCTTTTTTTTACACGGAAATATTTGGTTACATGACGCTTGTAATCTCCGAAAAGGTAGACAGAGAAATGTAGTACTCTCCCACAGTTCAACAGTTACGTTCGCGTCTTACTATGGAATAGGCGGTGAGCTTATTGTCATGCACCGAGCACATTTACAGACACCGAGCCACTACTAGAAAATCTAAATTAGAATAATCCAGTAGTGCCCGACCCAGGATTTTAATTCAGGACCACCCGAACACGACCAAAGAGGCAGTAAAGTGACGTTTATGTCACGTAATATATACGAATATAATTTTTAAACAACATTTTATTAATAAATGTTATCGTAATATGACCTGAGGGAGTCAATAACAAGCGCACGACGACTACACACGGGCGAAAGTTTTTTAGTAGCTCATTTAAGATTCGTTATGTATTTAACATATGTATGTCGCCGCCCGTTTGTACGATCGGGTAATTCACGCACTGCCCACACGCTATGCAACGCCGCGTGGTTATGTTACGAGCTGTTGTCAACGTCGTGTCACATGATGTTTACTTATTGACATTCGAATGGTACGAAAACGAGCAAACTTTTATTAATTATTTTTATGATGAATAATTCGTAAGATTTATCTGTTTATGTTTTGTTTTATGAACTGCTACTTGTGAATCCAAGTCTTGCTTCGATTGTTATTGAGATTATTTACATGATTTCTTAAAATTATTTACATAATCCTCTGTTGGACACGGGTATCTTTTTAGGATGAGAATGATTAAAGGTATAGTCTGAAACGGCGACTAAGGGCGGATTGGCTGACTCCACACGCCTTGTAGATGTTTGGTATGTGTTCGTATGTATGTTCAAACACACAGACAGTTACGTAAGGAAAGCTGCGTGCCAGTGTTCCGGCATCAACCGCCCACGTAAAATGATACACATACACACAGACGCGCGCGCACATGTGGCTATATACATGTGTATGTTGAAATGCAAAATTTCAAAGAATTGGCACATTTTTCGAACGATGTAACTCACTTAAAAAAATAATTGGTGTTGGCTTCATTATTTGTACTATGAATATTTTTTTTTATAACAGATACTCCCTATATTGGGATACTCCCTCCGAGTTGGGGTTGTGATATTACTATAATGCCATCACGGCTCTCACAGGTGGCAGGCATAGAGCACAGAATTCCAATTACATCCGTCCCGACTTCCGTCCATACCTGACGTACTCCTTCTACATTCATTACTCTCCACATACATGCACGCCACTATCGGTGACTTCAACATTTAACACAACATCACGCCTGTATTTCTCCGAAGGGGTTAGGCAGAGAAGTGTAGTGCACTCCCGCGAGTCACCAGTTACTTTATATGCAACTTTACTATATAGTAATAATTCACATCAGATAAGAAATACATTAGTATATCGCATGTCATACGCGCTCACAACTCAACTCCCTGATCGTAGCTCCGTGTGCCCGCGGAGGGCCGGCCACCTACAGACTAAGTAGTTATTCCGGTCACGCAGGCGAACTATCCGCTGCCTGGCCAAGGAATCTCTGAATGGGCGTCTTGTAGAGCGCGCTCTGTGACGTCCCAGACTACATCCCGATATCAGAAGAATGCTCCCGTCACAGTTACAAAAGATAATCACAATCAAGAATATTAGAATTCTGAATTTATATTTCAATATAAGTCTATTTTAATTTTTTTGTTTACCCCGACCGGTTGTCGAACCCGGAATCATTGTTCCAAAGAGTTAGGGTCAAGGTCGGATGCTGTCAATATCATTAATTAACTCATGCTTTTAATTACGGCTTTGTATTTTTATGCGTTTGTATTGATTATATTGATGTAGTTTGTATTGATTATAGCGTTGATATTCCGGGACGACATGCCGTCACACGAATTTACTTAATTCTATTCTTTCGCCGCTTCTTCTCCACAGCGAGGCCTTTTCCGAAGCGGTGGTAGTTTCATTTTGACGTACAAAAAGTGTTCTAATAAACCAATTTTGAATAAATTTTAATGTTTTAAATTCGTAAAACTTCAACGAGAAATCCAACCGCCAAAATATATAGAATTAATATTGGCGCAGCGCAATGAAATCTGCATTATGATGCGTTTGAAACATTCCATTTACAGCATAAACATATGCAATAACTACATCTCCCAACTTGCAATGCTGTTTGCCTTAGAATAAAAAAAACGCGTCATCGCATTGTAAATAGCTATTTTAGTATGCCGTTTTGGTACATCATCATCGTATCCCAGTTCACTGCTGGACGTATGAGTAGGCCTCCCCAGAGATCGCGACCGCGCTCTGTCCTTGGCTTGCCCTTTTACTACCTATTTGGTATATTAACGATTCTCTGAAAATGATCTTAATAATATAAATAATACTTCATCGTGTACATATGTAAGAACTGTGCTCCAATTAAACATTGGATAACTATTTCATAGCTCAAAGCTCATAATGAAATTATTGTTAATTAAAATTAGAAAATGAAATAATGATGTTTTATTCTGTATATGTTCATATTTCTCCAGTCTTCTAATACTAGTGAAGTTTAAATTAAAAATGACAACAAAACTTGCATAAGTACGTTTCAATCTTACCTACTCGGTAAGTCTGTGTAACTATATATGTTTAAGCAAATTCATTATTCTGTTTTGTTTCTTTCTTATTTTGTGATCGTCAGTCGAGTCTCGTGGTTTTTGGTCAAAGAAAATATGTATTTGAGTAACTTTCAGTTGTCCACATGTAAAGCGGATAATACGAACATAACAAACATGAGATCCGAACTCGGCTAATATTGTTTCAACGGAAATAAAATAGTTGATCCGCCACTATCAGATAACCACTGATAACGATATTGGTTTTCCTCACGTGCAATTTTTTCTTTGTACACCCAGCTTAGTAGCAATTCGGTGATAGCGCAGCGGTTAAGAACTCAGCGTCCTACTTCGGGAGTTGTTGGTTCAAATCCTGATAAGCACCTTTACAAAAATATGTGCGTTTCGCTGTTAAATATAACTTATCGGCGATGGGAAACGTTCTGAGTTGATCTGCAGTTCACACGTACACGTGTGTTTGATCAAAAATAATTGCCGTAGTCTTGATGTATGCACGCCTTGATCACAATTAGAAGGTACAAGTTGGTTGGCACTTCAATGTACCGTAAATTAAGCAACCGTTAAAGTAGTATTTATGCAATCAGTTACGTGTTCTGAATCCGTTGCTGGAGGCTTATGCTGTAATTACATACATTTTACACACCGCTCTGCTCTGCTTGCAATAAAACCGTACCTGAGCATGTTGAATAAAAGCAGAGCGGACATCATGCGACTTGTATGTCGCTGCTTTAGTACGCCGTTTTGGTTTCAATTTAGTACATTGCAAGTTCTATTGTGTTAACACATCTCACCATCGTTTGAAGCTTCTCCGTATGTGTGGATATGTAAATCAATATTTATATTAAATTCTATAATGATTTATGTTACATCATTACGCCTGGTCTTAGAGGCAGGCAGTAGGCAGAGGTATGTTTCCAGTACGGGCAGTGACAGGGTAGTTTTTGAGGGAAGGTTACTTAAAATGCACACACATTAGTACTTAGATGTAAATAAAATATATTATCACTATTCACGTGAACTTATTTGAGAGGCATTTTTTATACTTCTTTAGTCACGGTTTATATTTGCCTAGAATATAATTATTACATATATGCGCTCAGATTGACCTGGTCGATCGTGAGGTACGTGCACTCGCGATATGTAAGCCGCGGCCTTCTCATATTATACATTTTCACATGTACATATGTTGTATATTTAGTATGTTGTATGTGTACTATAATAACAATAATATCTTGGGACCTCCACAAACGGCCATCTGATCCCAAAGTAAGCGTCAAGAGCCTATGTTGTGGTGATATTATTTATTATTTGCAAACGAATGATAATGAAAACATAAGTGAGATAATCCTGTACATATATAATACTGTGTATTAACTGTGTGTATAATACTGTGTAAAACGTATGTACGTACTTGTAAAATTTTTCTTACTTTGCCTAGAAGGAAATAGGTCTAGCTATTTGTTTGTCACTGTTTCATTATACGGCAATATTGAAACGGGGAAACTCTAATGGTGGTTATGCCGTTAATTACCAATTTGATAGCATTATTTTATTAAACAAAGAACAACATAAAATATAAAAAAAAAACTGACGTTACCAAGTGTCCGTTTGCATAGCATTTACGTTCGTTTGTCATTGGTTCTATATATTTGGCCTTTGAGGAAGTTTCAGCACGTAACTAATGCCGCTTGTAAGGGGAAAGCGAGGGATCCTTTTTAGTATCCTAAGCTCATCTATAATTAACTGCATTCGTCTAAAATTGTCATCTACATTTTTAAATATGTGACCTGAAGTGACCGCCAACGCTTGCTGGCTTTAATGTTTCTCTACAAGTTGCATGCGTTGCCATGCTAAGGGTCATCTATCAGTCATCAAGGTACAGCTGTACAGTCAGGCAGTAAGTTATTTGCGCTGTGGCTATTTTTGTGATAATCATTTGAAAAATTCCTGAATAGAATTCATATATTTTCTTTATTCGTTATCGTAAAATCGCGTAAATTTGAACCAAATTTTGTCACAAAAATGCACTATTCCTTCTGGAGTCACTTTGAAATAACATGATTTTAGTTTATACACGAGCAAGCTAGATGTTGGAAAAGACTACTTATAACAAATCAACCCCTAAAATACTTAGTGAAGGGATGAAATGAGATTTTTCAGAAGACTAAAATCTATAGTACAAGTAACACCAGAAAATTAAATTAATTACTTGCTATATTATATTATAAATATTAATTATAATTCCTTATTCCATAAGATATCACCGTTGTATTATATGAAATGCAATAAACAGCTACCGCATTTGAATTTCTTCGCATAGAAAGTAGCTCTATCTAGTTTGAGATAGATAACAACATGAGATTGACGAACATTAAATAGTCCGCTAGATCTCTAACAGATGGCGGTAGTAGTATTGTATAAAATTGATTAAATTATTTTTTATCTTAGAACCGACACTATTGTTCCAATGTACATTAATTTTAAAGATAATGAATGATTAATGTGCTTTATTTTATCATTTATTATTTTCGTTGATATTACAGTTTTCATAAAATTTGTTTCCAGTTTTCACTGCAGCGTTAGAGTTATACGTGTTTATTGTACAGGTTAAAAATAAAGCAACAATTGGTAACATTATAATTTAGAGTTTTAATGTAAACAATAGTATACTTTAATCAATTACAATGTATAAAATACACAAGCAGATTTAAAGTGCTGAATTCGCTCGGCTGAGCGCGACGTTACCTTCTTTCCGTGGATATCATAAATCTAAGTCGTGGAGCGCACTTCAAAATGCCAAGTGCAACCCGCTAAAAATAGCAATAATCGTCAAATTATCTGTTGAAAGATAACCAATTTGTTTATTAATTTATTTATTAACTTCATAACTTAGTGTTACATGAAATACCTTTAATTTTTACTGACAAAAGGAAAGATCTCTGCTCAAATCACAATTTAAATATAAAACAAGACAAAATTACATCAAAACTAAACATAACAGAAAATTTTACAATTAATATTTTAAACTAATACAATGTCAGCCAGTGAATTTATGAAATGTAACATCTAAGTGATTGCTACTTTAAAAGAAACTTTTACTTTGTACTTAATTGGTTGTCCGTACAATAACAAAAATAAAATACTAATGAAATATAATACATATTACGTGACTAAATATTACGTACGATTCCATCTGGCCGGTTACCACAGTTCTGCCTGGTTTAGAATCGGATAAAATCAAATGGCCGTATACGGAGATGTCCCAAGGTTTTTGTTATTATTATTATATCACCACTCCAGCTCAATTATGGGGTAGACAGAAAGTAGTAAGTGTCCAATATGTCTTTGACTTTTACTGACTTGACCTGCTTCTTCTATGACCCGCGTCCTTTTCGGAAACTTCTGACTTTATAATACTGATATTTTTATCAAACTTGTTTGCCTCATTGGCCGTGTTGGTTGCAAGCGCGATTACCGATCGAGAGGTCTTGGATTCAAATCCCGGGTCATGCACTATGGCATTTTTCTAACTTAGATTTAATAATAGTGACTCATAGTCTATAACTATATAGTATGTGCCTGGTTTATGGCAATAGGCTCACCACCGCTTCTATAGTGGGACTTAAACGTAACTGGTGAAACGTGGAAGTGTAATACACTCCTCTGCCTACCTCTTCGGAGATTACAGGCTTGACGTTACATTTTAATTAGTTGACTGTTTGTCGATACAAAATTAATTACAAGCTCAACACATTAATGTATAGTGAGAGGGAAAAAAGTGTCGCGCGACACAAGCCGGTTGTCGCGATTAGTATGTGAGGGCGGTTCTCATCTTGACCCCGTTCCGGTGTCCTTAGCGCGCCGGCTCCATGTGGGGAATGTTATGTGTCAGGTGCGCGAAACCCTTGCACTGTGCACGCGGCAAATCACGTTCTATCATTACATTGTCGTTATTAGTCTTTTACATAAAAAGTTTAATTCCACTATTACAACAAATCTTTCTAAACTGTACATGGTAAATGAGTACTTAAATTATAATCATGCTTGGTGCTATGTAACTCCAACTTAAAAATAAATTAAACAATGAATCATAATAGTTATAATATTATAATATAAGTCTTATTTTAAAGATGCTTAAGGCACACATATAGAGTTTCTTTCGCCGTTTCTTCAAAGCGGTGGCAGTTTTATTTTGACGTTCTAAAAGTGTTCTAAGGAAGCAATCTTGAATAAACGACATACGAATTTGAATTTACATAATACAACACAACGTTTGTATTTACTGGAACGGGCAAGACAGAATATCATTGTATTCAAGCCGTTCAATTGTGTTATGCGGCCTATGGAAGGGGGGGTGAGCCTATTGCCAATTTATTATTACTATTATTGGTTACTATATCAACGCAGATAGGTGCTTCACGGAGTAAGCAGAGTGCACCGAGTGTCAAATCACTATCCTTACAGACCTGACATTCGCTTTCTTACACGCTTAATACTATTAAAATTACTGGACGTCAAAATCAGACGTCCGAAACATTTAGTATTTCGTTTCTCGAAATAATAAACGATTAATACATACATACATATCTTCACGCTAGGTCTTTCACGGGGCAGGCAGACAGCACCGAGTGCCAAATATCTCTATACTTACAGACTTGTCGCGCCTCCTCCACATTCATCACTCTCTTCATACATGCACGCCGGTTTCGGACACTACTGACTCCCCCATCAGCCAGTACTTGACAATAAAGATTAATATGTATTTATAATTGTATGTATTCAATTATGTATAAGCCGGCATGTGTCACGTTCGTTTTTTGGGATGGCCCGACTAGTTTCATATCTATACGAGGTCTTCGTGATCTCCCGTCGACTGCAGCGAGGTCGCGGCGGAGACTGCAAGCCGCCGCGCGATGTATTTTTTCTTTGGTCGCTATAATCCATACGTACGGCTTTCATTCATTCATAAATGTATTATAATATGTTTTGACTGAAACTTTAAGACTTAATAAAACTATTTTATGATTAAATCTTGGAAACAATATAACCTAGCCGCTGTAATTTAATTTAAATGCTGCTGTAATTCTGTAAATAGATTAAAATATTATAAACGTATATTGTACGTTATACCTTGTCAGAAAAGCAGTTTTTGAATTGAGAAGAACTGAAACATGTTTATGATGCGAATGTTAAAAAAACGGGTGGATGGGATGGCGG
>DWDU01004014.1:0-11122 GCA_018245575.1 Jemadia suekentonmiller
ACTATGGAATAGGTGGTGAGCCTATTGCCATGCATCGGGCACATATCCAGACTGCGAGCCACTACTAGAAAATCTAAGTTAGAAAATCTAAATTAGAACATTTTTGTAGTGCCCGACCCGCGGATCGAACCCGGGACCTCCCGATCGGCAGTCGCACTTGCAACCAACACGACCAACGAGGCAGTCATTGATACAATTAAAGGGTTTAAATTATAAGTCCGTCATATTTCTGCAACACGAGACGCCTATTATTTTCGGCGAGGTATCCTGGACCTTTTGTTACATCCACAGTACATACTCGATTATTATTTCTTTCGCAACACTTGTGTGATAAAAGGAACTACGTGGAGTGTTGCTTCATTGTCAGTAGAACAGACATTTGTATTGTAGTTCAATTAAGTTCCGAGGAGACCAGCAACGCGTGTCGCCCCGAGCGGGGAAATGAAAAAATGTCCAGAACTTGTAAGAGGTGCTCCGCTGAATCGCAGGTCGAAAGCGAACTTTTTTTTTTAATAAAACAAAAACGCAAAGGAAATTTCGAGTGGCGCACAACATCTGGCGGCAAGTTGTTTAACTACCACCCCTCGAGGGGGTAAGGTCGGCGTCCCAATATCCCCGGGGTAGCGAGCGATTGTGGCTCACGAAACGTTTGGTATTCCTTTTTCAAGTTTTCAGGTGAATTCTCTATCAAATAGACAGCTCTTCTTTGAGATGAAAGAATGGATGAGTTATGATTAGTAAGTCAAACAGTAATGAACTTGATGATAACTGAGTGATTACTGACAATGGATTGACCTAAAAAGAGTTTGAGGTTGCGACTGCGGCCAGGGTCATTGAAGGTTTTGTCAATAAACATTTTGTGTTTGACGTGTGTTGTATTACTGGTGGTGGTGATGGAGGTGATGGTGTTAGTGCTGGTGATGGTGGTGAAATTGGTGATGATTTTATTTTGTTCTATTTAGAAAACTTGCAGTGCTTTTAAACTAAGTTACAATGATTAATCATTACACCGTTTAACACTTTTTGGATATTGCAGCTAACAGCTTGTTTGCTTCAGTGTTAGGTAATAATATAATAAAATATGGTGGCGCTGGTGACGATGGTGGTGACGAAGATATTGGTGCGTGTATATAATATTACTGTATTAATAATCAAACATTAATGTAGTATAATATGAGGGTTCTACAGGAATGCTTCGCGACCAAATGACCCCTGATACACATCGATCAATGACAATCTCGTAGTTCACAAATCGTCAAGGGTGGGGCCTGACCCTGCCCGTTCTTTTAGGAAAATTATGAGGTTACACCTTGTAGGGGTTGAGTAATCGGTACGGATTTCGAAATTTTTTTTCCTGTGTTACAAAATTACAGATGTAATTTCGTTTGTTAGATTTATGTAACCGATGTCGGTCAGTGTTTCCGAACGAGGCTTTGAATGTTATAAGGTGATTTAAAAATATAGATTAAAAATTATTTAATGATTACTGTCGACTTTCAGACATGCATTATGAAATCTATTGTAGTGTTCAATCTATTGTGTATCGTATAACCAAAAATGTACAGTTTAAAATCCAGATCCTAAATAATATACCATCTATTTCGCAGATCGTCAATGATGGAAGGATATTTTGAATATTTTTTACAGGTGTCACAAAAATGACAGCCTCGTTGGCCTGTCTTGGTTGGAAGCGTGACTGCCGATCAAGAGGTCCTGGGTTCAAATCCCGGGTCGACACTGTTAGATTTTTCTAACTTAGACTTTCTGGTAGTGGATCTGAGTCTGGATATGCCCGATGTAAGCCAATAGACTCAGTACTTATGTCATAGTAGGATGTAAACGTAACTGGTGAAACGTGGGAGTGTACAACACCCCTTTGCCTACCTCTTCGGGGATTACAGGCATGATGTTACGTCACAAATATGTGGCGTAACATCACGCCTGTATAGTGTATAAATATTTTTTTTTGTTACGTATACAATATTGGATGTACAATTGTTTCAATAAAATAAAATGTGGTTTATAATAGACACAAGTTCGTTCAATACTTCTATCCCCACGGGATGCCACTATTTGCGCGGATAAGGATGATCAATGGGTGTTTAAGAAGTTATTATCAGGACCTAATGATCCTATTCGTCAGATCCCTCTAAAGGGAAGCATAGACAAATCACATCATTACTTTCCTGGGATTGTTTTAACTATAGATTATTATTATGTTGGGTGGATATTTCTAAATCAAGCATTAATTTATAGAGAGCCCAATGGGCATATTGCTTTGAATTAATTTTTTTGTCAATATGCTAATATCATTTTTATTAACAAATAGAATTAAATATATATTTTTTAACATTTATATTCGTTCACCGCCACTCCGTATCTGATTACTGTTCGTACACAATACAAGGTTGTCTGGTAGAGATCGCTTGTTAGCGATAAGACTGCTCTTTATATATTTTCGGCTTCGTCAAATTTATATTATCTCTGTTTCGTTGTCTTTTCGTGTAGAAGAAAGAATAATTGTATTGTATTAAAAAATACTAACATAATTATGTCGCACACGACGACAAGACTTAACCGTTGAGTGATTCCATCCCAATTAGTATTTAATTAAAACAATAATGACAACTAACCTCCAAATTGTTTTCTAATTCCCGCCAAATTTATATCCGTTCGGATACTTTGACTTTGTACCTATATAATAATTATAAAATACTTAATAATAATTAAGAATTAAAGTGTTACAAAATGCTTAATAATAAGACCCTTAAATAATTGAAGTCTGTTGAAGTTACCTAATAGAATTTTATTGTATGCTTTTTTTTATTAAATCATACAATTTTGTGTGATTCCTGTAGCATAACAAGACGGCAGTTTTAATCGTTAACATTTCTTTTTATATCTTATTAAGATATTCATAATATAAAAAAAACATATTACACTTTTCTGTAATTAAGTACTAAGAGAGGAGAGTCCTAAACAATACAAGATACTAAGCGGTTTACAAGACAATACACAAGCCGGGTTGCTTGACGGTACTAATAGCATGCGATCAGCAAAAACATCCAACCTATAAAAATTTTGATCATACACATACTTAGATATTTCCAACAACAGATACAGAGAATATATTGTAAACTTTTGATATTGATTCCTGCAATGTATGAATACAGGTCTATGCAGTTTTATTGTTGAATTATAAATGCACTCTAGAAGGATTTGCATAGCTTTAGCTAGTTTTATTCTATTCTTCGGTTTCCCTCCCCGAGGAGCCAGTGGTTAGTTACTTTTCGTGTCTTACAAGCACAGAGAGAGTCGCACTTCGATTCAATTCTTTGTAGTCCGCGTACAAGTTTTTTTATAAAATGTATATTGAAATAAATGTGGAAGAAACGCGGCAGTTCTGTAAGGATAGAGATATTTGGCACTCGGTTCTCTCTGTCTACCGCGTGAGGGACCCGGCGTGAAGATATAATGACAAAAATAACAATTTAATAAAAGAATTGGTATCGACACAATCATACAGTCGTTTCATCATCATTGTCATCAAACGGTCAGCTTTGAACTTACCTCTCTTGAAATTAACTCTCCTTTCAGAATATAGACGCTAGACGCTATCAGGTTATAGACGCTAAAATTCATTAGTTGATCGCTTTTCGTATACACTTACACACAAGCACGTCCATTTTTTTTAAATCACCAATATTCATTGTACAATTGTTACAGAGCAGTTGTAAACCTGAAAATGTTATACAACCAACATGTCATGTATCAACGCAAATAAAAGATAATACATTAAAAATGATATATCCAAAAAATTATGTTGAAAGTCTTAAACATACCTAAAATCAGTCGCCTCGGGCGAGGATCTGGAAAACATAACAGAAGAGAAAAAAAACCGTTTTTTTCAGGACCATGTAACGTGTCTACAACTGAAATGTTTTCAATGTTCTTTACTGATATGGGAAAATTCGTGTATGTGATTGATATCTTCGGAATCATTGGATTCCAGTAATCCATTATAGTATATTATTTAAAAAAATATTTTTTCAAAATCTTCACGAGTCACCAGGTCACAAGAAAGTCGCAGCGACGGAAGTCACGCTAATGACTTCGTCTGGACCAGAGAATAGTTGGGCTATCACGAAACGCATACGTGAATTAAGTAAGTCATCATATTTAGCATATTTTAACAATGAAAACACAAACTCTCTCAGCTCGACGTTGTATACAAAGAAGTAATATAATTATTTACTTCCCTTAACAGCGACGACTTGGAATTCCGTTTTTGACCAAACTTTTTCTTTTTTGTTTGTTTTCTTCACTTAAAGAGCAAAATAAATTATCATTAAGGGATCTCTTAACGCGATTGCCGGCTATGACAGACTTCATTCATTACGTTGTTGAAAGACGCGAATTATTTCGCCGCGAGCGGCCATTGTTTCAAAATATTTGGGTTCCGTTCAAAAGCGATGTAATTCTTATATCGAAATCTATTGTACTTTAATGTGGGGTGACTCCAGCATTCAGTGACCTGGAATGTATTCTGCTGAAAGGTAAGAAGCGATTATGAAAAAAACATTTAATGAATTTATATCATTGTACAAATTGTACTAAAATGATGCGGATAAAGGCAAAAGCAATAAGTATTGTCAGCTGAGTAACGGAAGTAAAATTTTAAACAATAAAAGAATTAAGTTTCAAATATTGACAAATACAAACTTTATTGATGTTGTTAATTGAAATATTTTGTAGGCCTATTATCAGTGAATGCTGACCAATGAAAATTCTTATTAACAGATGTAACAGTCCAATTTTTAGTCTTATAAGACGTCGGATGAGAATGTTCATTGTGGGGCAGCGGCTAGTTTAGATTACTGCTTGCTCGTGTGTGTATGTGTAAATGAATGAATATCTGTATGAATGAACGAACGAATGATTAACAGATGTTAGTGAGTTACAGTTATATCATAACAATTCATCTACAGAACCCATTTGAAATTGTCAAAATATTATCGTAATTTTTATCGAGATGGCGCTTATGTTAAATTATTCGTTTCGCTTTCTCAAAATAAGTGATGCTACACAATATTTGTGGATTTCATTGTTAACGATTCTCTAAGATAATGACCGTCCGTAATGAAATAGAATATTCTGGAATACTCATTCATGGACGGTCAAATGAACGTGTTTGTCCCTTTCTCTCATATTACACACTAGTGAGTGGGAACGAGACGAAAAGTGCATTAGCTAAAACGGTGCTACTGAGCGTTTATGAATAAAGAGGTTAGAGTCATTAGTCCCCCACTTAGGCCCTTTCCGCATGGAGCTGTCCATACCCAACAAAATTTATTAATTACTTATTAATACCCAACGACCCTGTGATAGTATCGTATAAGGTATTTGTCGCATGCAGCTGTTTGTGTTATGGAGGTAATATTTAATGTTTTTTATTTCTACCAATCTACAGATCCAATTCTGTCAGCATCGCCAACGTACGGAAAATGAGTGAACTAATCGATTCCTTAACTGACAGCGCCACCTGGAGATACACACGAATACTAGTATTTATGACTGGAATGTTTGGTACGTGTATGTGAATCAAAAAACATTCAATGTTCTTATGTTTTGTAATCATTAGACGTGGTAAAACTAATTAGTTACCCGAAATGCAAATTACATTGCATTTGTTATTGTATTGTGAATTTATGTATTTATTTTGGTAAATACATTCTCTATTTTTTTTTGATTTAGTCATCTAAACATTTAATTTATTTATTTACGACTTAATGCCTATTGACATTCTCCATCAGTCAACCCTTCAAAACATTTGTGTGTAAAGAGCCTTAAGACGCTTGAAATCTCCAAAGTGCCGCCACGCTATGAATTTTGTACTACACATTAGCATGGTTTAAACGTGCTGCCTTGTGATATTTACATTTTTCAATTTTGAAGTCCCTTTCTGGTTGTCAGGGTGATTTTCAAGTGAAGAGAGCAAACGAGCTGCCAGCAGTCATAAATGGTCTCTCTGCCTTCCTCATATTATAGTAACGTGATATTATAATAACAGCTGTTAATTAAGTGAATATATATGTATTAATTTAATTCACGAATATTTTTTTGGCCTGATCCGCAACGGTCTTCGACGCAACCTCGCTGCAGCCGGCAGAAGCTCATGAAAAAGGACCTCGTACAGCTCCGAAATTAGTCAGGCCACGGCGAAAAAACCAACGCTAATTAAACTGGTACATAATCATATTTACAGTGATATTAAAAGTTACTTTTTTGGTGTGGATCGAATCTCAATACCCGAGCGAAAGCGTGTAATAAAAAAAACAATGGCGGCTACAAAGAGTTGAGTTATATCTGCGCTCACGCGATAGTCATCGCCCGGATCGAGCGTTTGTTTTTACCGCGTACGTGCTAAGAACGAATACATATATACCTCTCCGCTTGTTTCTAAAAGTCTTGCTCTGTTGTAAAGAAGAAGAGACCATTGCCAAGAAAAATAGATGCGAGCAACGGAGCCGATTGTTTCCAAAAAATTTTAATGCTTATTGACATTGTCCATCAGTCAACCCATGGAGAGTACTAAAAATATTGACTCAAAAAGATTTGGGAGTAAAGAGCCTTAATGAGAAAATGATAAAAAAAGAATTTTGTAACTTAACGTCACGCATCTATTTCCCTGGAGAGGTAAGCAGAGGAGCGTAGCCCACTCCCACATTTCACCAGTCACGTTTACGTCCCATCATCGAACAGAGGGTGAGCGTATTGTCATACAACATCATACATAATAAACATTTTAACTGGTATAAAATGTATATATTAATATTTTTATTATATATTATTAAATCAAATAATTATTACTAGTACGTCATCACGCCAGGACCTTTACGGGATAGGCAGAGAGCAAAGCGCGTCAAATATCTCTATACTTATTGATCTGATGTCTTTTATCTCCGTTTATCACTCTCTTCAACCACGCACAGAACATTTGGAGATATCTGACTCTTTATCAGATACGTATGAATAATTATGCAAGTAGGTACTTACTTATTGTAATTACAATGATTGTACAATAATATAATTGTACAAAATTGCGCACGCACTTCCCGCAGAATCGTTCACTTATGTATACAGAATAATAAATTATTTAAAGCACAAAGCGATACGAGCATCATATTGAAATCAATTACAGTAAATGGATTGTTTTCGATGTGGTTTTTAGTGATGTCGTTCTGTGTAAATAAATAAAATATATCGATAAATAAAATTGACTTACTTTAAAAAAAATAGGTAATATCGTTACGCCAGGAACGATAAAAGGGTCGGAAAATAAATCACGAATTGTATCATATTTATTTTCATGGCATGACATCACTCCCGTATATTTGCGAAGGGTTAGACAGAGGGATATAGGAGGTGTACACTGTCACGATTCACCAGTTATGTTATACGTGACATTATGCTATAGGGGGCGAGGTTATTGACAAACACCGGGCGTTAATAAAGATTCCGTTCTACTGCGCGGAATTTTAAGGCGCAAAAGCTCCATAATACCTTGTTCCACTTGCAATCAGCTAACTGACGAGGCATAGAACAATATAATTGTAGGCGGATGTATTTAATAAAATTATAGTGAGACTTATTTAATTTTAATATATTCCATCGACAACACCGCCCTCTCACTACTCCACTGCGCTCGGCGACAATTTGTCTTTATTGTCGAATATTTAAACGGAGCGCCGCCGTTCAGCTATCGATCAAGAACCGCGTTTTACGATTAATAGTTATTTACATTATTTAACCCTTCGTTCCGTTTCCCGGTCCGCTTGCGACAAAGCCCTCAAAACACAAAGGCTGCGGAACAAACCTTTGATCGCTCCATTGTTTTTTTCTGTCTTTCCTTTTCAGGTCTGCCAGTCGTTAGCTAAGCCCAGGGTTACGGGCGCGATTCCCACTCAACGCGATTGGTTTTGTGATAAACGTGTTAGATTTTTCTTACATATGTATGTAAATGTGGGAAAAATGTATACGAGTATTTCTGAACTTAGTATTAGTTAATAAGTAGAAAAATAAAAAACATTTAACATGTAACAATGTTTATTTATCCTTTAATATCCTAATTTAAATCTACTGTTAAATCTTTGTAAAAAAGCTTATTACAACGTAAACGATTATTTAAATGATAAACATGCTTAGTGTGATGTATCTCCAGCTCCACAGTAAATTATGTAGCTTATATTTTAACATAAGTGCTTATTTAAAAAAAAAAAGACAAAACAGCACGCCTATGGAGTTTCTTTCGCCGCTTCTTCTCCATAGCGAGGCATCTTCCGAAGCGGTGGTAGCATCATTTTGACGTGCAAAAAGTGTTCTAATGAACAAATTTTGAATAAATGACATTTGAATTTAAAAATTACTTATTCAAAATTTATTATTATTAAACTCAATATTATTCTTTACGGTATGGTTATAAGTTACCATAATATAATGAATGGGGCATAAATGTAAGTGCGATTGCCGATCGAGACGTCCTGGGCTCAAATACCGGGTCGGGTATTATTGGATTTATATAACTAAGATTTTTTTCTTAGTGGCTCGGAGTCGGGATATGTAACCGGTGTATGGAAATAGGCTCACTACCTACTACATGGTGTGATGTAAACGTAACTGGCGAAACGTGGGAGTTTACTATGTAGTACGCTCCGACCTATCACAAATACGAACCTCTGCCTACATCTTCGGAGATTGCAGGCGTGATGTTATATACGTTACGTATTAAATAATCTCAGTGCTACAAACAAAACAAACAGACGGATTCATCACGAAGATAATTGTTCTCATCGGGAATCGAACCCTGAACCGTCTGCTCAACAGTCAGGGTCAGTGACCAGTGACCGAACAGACTAGAGACAGAGAAATCGCAAACGTTCATGTCAGTATGTAATGATCATACACTTTCATGATCGCGAGGTACATTTCCCCTGCAGACGCCATTCTATGGAAGTGTGGTCTGGTGGTTCATTTTTACATTCATTCACCTTAAATATATTATTATAAAATGTATTGTACGTGTTGGAGCTGCATATGTATCCTTATATGTACACTGTACAGTACCAATATACACATATATAGTACGAGGAAAAGTTAACAGGCAATAGATATACAAGTAAACAGTAAATAATAAATGTGTAAATAATAAATAAAAAATTTAGTGTAACACAGATAATTTGTAATTAAATTTTGTTGTTAGCCATGAGCGTAAACGATTGACATGAACATAGAATTGGATACAAGCGTTTATTTCTTCGAAATAATAAGTGACATAGCCGCGGGAAACTGAGGGAGACATGAGATATTCGGTGACACAGCGCGGCTACTGTACGGATACGCTCCCACTGACATACGCTGAACACGTTTATTAATTCGAAGGTGGGACACGTGGGGTCCATTACCCCTGTAGACGAGGTGGGCGAGCCGGTCGTCGCCATGTCGGCCGGCCGGCCCGCGTAACGGACCCCGGATAGATGCTGACGCTACTAATAGCTAGTGTTCCCATGATTTTGGTCGTGTTAAAGAACCGTGCACAGAGGACTGGGCGACATATATCTATTGTTCCTTACAATCTACAGACTTACAGAAATTGTTTCCGTGTTCTCTGCTACCCGCTAGGGACCCGGCGTCTTATAGTATCTAATGATAATTGCAAGACTATTGAAATATGGATAAACGAATTTAATCGACAAATGTATTTAAAATTGTGATATAAGCTTTTTCCTTTGACTATTCTCTAAGCGTTTTCGCAAGGGATTTTATAAGGAAAGCTCAAAAAGAGCTTTTTTATAAAGCAAGCTACACTGTGGTCAGATTTCGAGTGTAGCTAATCTTCGTAAGTGAGAATAACCACTTAGTAGCAAGCGGCCCGTCAGCCTGCTTACAACGCTAAACATATAAAAAAAGATTATTATAGGACTATTAGTATCAAAAATTCAAGTGCATTTCGTATTTAATAATATTCATCCTATTCGAAATTTTTCCTTCTTCATAGTCACTTTGTCGTATTCGAAATCAGTCTTTACAGACCAGTCGCACTTCCATAATCATCACTCTTTTCCCGCGCGCCCGCATTTTTTCACACAAAATCTACTTTCAGGAAACGTTCGACATCGGCTCAGCGTTAGGTACACCCTACGACTGGCCCCAAATCCCTTGACACCGGCCTATAGCGGCTTATGACGCGATCTCAATATTCGCACGCCGCCAATAAATCTGCACTCGTGGTCAGGACGGTCCTATTATTTATTTTCCCCATTCGCCAAAGGGTTCTGCCCAATCCGTTTCCTTTCATTTATACGCGACTTATTATCTTCGACTTTCTGCAAGAGAAGTCTATATGATGAATGTAGACAGGCTCCTACTCTTAGAAGCCTCGTATGCAATCCGTGGTGTTATAAAACACAGGCATTAGATGTTTGTTTTAATTGGTAAAGGCTACAGGAAAATTCTCAGATACGTTATCATACCAAGTTGATACCAACAAAGAGTATACAAATACAACGTAAGATACTGAGAGAATAGATTGGAGGTAGACAAAAAAATTATACTTTTCATTCAATAATTTTCTCATTGAATCATTGTTCGTCTAATCATTACTTGGTACTTAGCTTGTTTGTTGATTGATTGATTGATTCATTCATTTGGTCGTTCACCCACACACTACAGATTTACTTGTTTGTTCGTTATTATAAACGTAACATAACGCCTATTATCCCCGAAGATAGTCAGAGGAGTGTAGTACACTCTCACGTTTCACCAGTTATTATAATTTATCGTTTATTTATTTATTTGATCTCGTATAACACTTCGAACCAAGTGTTACAAGGACAGGCTACATATCTATTGATATCTTTCCCCAAAACCAGTGATAGGTTTAAAAGCAGGTGAACAATTTATCACATAGCCAGTAGAATAAATTTATAATAAAATAAGAGGGTACTTACAGTACATATATATAATTGCGTATATAACTGGATACATTTGCAACAAATAGGAAACTATTTCGAGAAAGTATATTCAAGAGATCCATGTGGAACAATATGTGTACACCCTCAAATAA
>DWDU01004015.1:0-11121 GCA_018245575.1 Jemadia suekentonmiller
ATATGTACATAGGTACTCTTTTATGAGGAATGCTGCGTAAATTATTAAAGAAAATTGAATGTTTTCTTTACATATATTTATTGAATTTTAGTAAAACGTAATAATAAATTACAGCTATTTTCACATGGCAATTATGACACGCCACAAAAAAAGTTCAACTGACTGTTCGACATCCAATTGTTCATCCAAAAGGTTCAATTGGAACCCAATACTTGAATGTTTTATTTTTTAATATTACAGGCAATTTTATCAAGGCACTTTGTGAATTAATGCGGATACAAACGCCATAGACCTCGCCTCATTTATATTAAATAAGGAATTAAATAATGTAATGTCGGGACACATAAACGTAAAGTCATAATGGGTTTGAATGTCCATAAGGTCAACATGTATTAATGATTTCACGTAATTTCCGAGAACTCAGACAATCCATTAAATAAAAACATTTATACTGATGCTGTGTAATAATTACTTGGATGTAAAAACTTAAAATGATTACGTCGTAAACGAAGACCTTGTGTTAGAATGGATTGTACTGTGAGAAAAACTTAATGCATCTTACTATTAACCTATCGAATGCGTTTTCAGTATTACATGGGCACCTTCTATTGTGTTGGTATTACGTATTTGAGTTTTAAAAGAAGCTGTTAAAGTACATACATTTCCATATACATTTTCCAAAAATTAACATCTTTATTTTTATAATAGCTTTTAATCCAATATAATTCTGTTTTTTGTCAATCCTTTATCTGTTATTTGTTACGGGAAAGCCTACATTGCAACTGCTGTATGATTATGGACCTCATTATCTCCAATTATTCGACAATCTGGAAGCCTTTAAGAGGCTAGCTAAAAATTATTATCTGAAGAATTTACGCCCTATTGACTCTAATTGCCATTCTTCGATTTTTTGCTCGGTTATATTATATACTTTTATTCGTTATTAAGTTATTATTTACGAGTATATGCATATTTATTCCATTTAATGTGGTTATATGAGTGTGTTTAGTAGTTTAACAAGGGTAGACTTTATGTAAATAAAAGAAAAGATTTTGTCATAAGTGCTTAAAATGTTTTTAATATCTATTTTATAGGTTATAAAAGTTACTGAATTATTTTGTTTAAATCCATGCATAATTAGACTAGAGCGTAAATAACCATCCAATAAATTTAACTGTGCCAGATCTCTAGCTAGTTAATTTTTTGTTGCATTCTCTTTTCTTAGTTTCTTGACCATTATTTACTGTTACGTTAACATAGTATCCTGGATTATTCTTGTTTTAAACATGGAGTTTGACTTCTTTTTCCTTTTTAACGACATACATTTTATCTAATTTAACATTTCTCAAATATTTGCTTGAGGTTGTGGAGAATCTTGCTATTAAGTATAGTGTCCTTACAGGTGTTCGTCTCAACTACGCAGCTATTTGCAATCGTCTATGGTGGCAATTCCGCACCTTCCCTTACGCGGAAACCGAAGTGAACTGCGTGTGGAAGACCGCATTAACGTTTGTAGATTCCATTTCTGAGATTTGGGGTCCATTGATGCATGGAAGAACACTTATTATACTGTCAAAGGAAACAACGCGCGATCCGCAAAAGTTAGTGCGTGTGTTGGCTGAGTACCAGGTTTGTAGACACCTTTTTTTTTTTTTTTTTATTTTTTTTTATAATAGAAATAGTTGTTCTTGGTGACAATAATATACAATATAATTTGATTAATGTAAATGTACAATCAGCCTAAGTACGTTGTAAATTGGCAAAACCGAAGTAAATATTATGTAGAAACCTAAAGTCACTTACGATTTACCAGTAGATATTTCAATCCTATAGACTTGTAAGTTCAACAAATTTCTGGGATGCGGTTTAGACAGTCTTAGGATTATAATCATTTTAAAATACTGTATACAACAGACAGCCTTATTTTCCAATGTTTCCCTTTAACCATGTCTTTTAATCACAACCTAAAATCGAAATTATCTAGTAATTTTATTTGTAACCTCTAATTTTATTGTATAACAAAACACATGTAGGTGAAGCGGTGGTCATCTTGAACAAGTACATTATATTTCGCAGGTACAACGTTTAGTATTGGTGCCAACACTTCTTCGCTCCATCCTCATGTATCTGTCGCTGAATCCATCAGAGAGACCTCTGCAGAAGCTCAAGCTCTGGATTTGCTCTGGAGAAACTCTCAGCAAGGATCTCGCTGTACAATTTTTGAAATATTTCGGTGATACAGATGGTTATAAACTGGCCAATTTTTACGGCAGCACGGAGGTCATGGGTGACGTCACTTATTATGTCCTGGAAAAGATGTCCCAGTTGGACATGTTTCCCACGATTCCTATTGGTAATTATTTTTCTTTTCATTGGAATGATTCTGTAATATAATTACCAGTATCGGTGATTGAAAGCTGCTTAGTAGATAATAATGTCCTCGCTACCAGCAATAATAAATTTAATAATATTTTTATTATACCTCGGTACGGTACGTAAATAAATAAAATCCTAATAGCACTAGCAAATGTACCACTCTAATATTCGATTACATTAAACGTTCATGATCATTTGTTACGCAAGTATCGATATAGTCATTACAAGTAATATTATAATAGCAATACAAAGTTTAGAATGTTTTGTGTAATATTTTAATATTGGTTCTATGATATTCTTATGTGGTATCAAAACTTGTGATAAATTATCCCACATTTCTTTGTCTGTACTTGTGATGGAAATCTTTAGGGATTCTAGTTTAGTGGCATTATTAAAACAATAGTCAAAAATATTATCATTATCTTTATCACTATGGGCATTATTTATGGGCAATCATCGGATATGATTCTCCTTTCAGAATTAAAAGGGTTAGCGAAGGATTAGGGCCACAGTTGGAAGGTGATAATTGCATGTGCGATATGTTATATTTATATGTCTTAATATAACTAGTTATTATACCACAGGAGCACCTATCGACAACTGCGCAATATATCTCCTGGACGAAGAAATGAATCCGTCTAGGGAATGTGAGCCAGGCGAGGTGTGGGTGACGGGAGCCAACCTGGCTGTTGGGTATGTCGGGGGCCAGGCGCCGGAGAAGTTCTGTGACAACCCTCATGCGTCACATCCTGGTGAGAATGAATTAAACTGACCAGTTAACGGAACAGCTGTGAACGGTAGATTAAATAATTTTGAGAAAAAGTAATATTGTGCTGCATTTACTTGTTTAGCATTGTATAATTTGTTTAGTTTTGCCCGTCTAATATGGCAGGGCACGCCGAGTATTCCAAACTAGTTCCATTATGTAAAAGGTAATCAATTGTACCTCTATTTTTAGATTTTGGCCGACTGTACCGCACGGGAGACTTCGGCATCTTGCAGAAAGGAATGATTCTCTACGCTGGACGAACTGACTCACAATTTAAGATCAGAGGCCACAGGGTTGATCTTTTGGAGGTTGAGAGAGCTGTAAACGCTGTGCAAGGAGTCGATAAAGGTACAAATTTGTCTTTATTTTTTTTTCTACAATTATAAATGGAAAATAATCTTTTATCTGTCTGGTCACTAAATGTACAAGAGTATATATTTTACAATTTTGTCGTATCAGGGGTGGTCCTGTGCTATGGTCTGGAGAGTGGCAACGCACAGATTCTGGCATTCGTGACAGTGAAGCCGGAAGCAAGACTATCGGGTCATCATATTGAAGCTGCTCTTAAGAATTCTCTCACGCAGTATATGATACCACAGGTACTGTTGATAATAATAACTGAGATATTATTTCATTAAATTTTATATTAAAACATAACCGAAACCGATTGTCCTTAATGGAGTCCCTGTCGAACTTATTCAGGAGTACGTCTACCTCGTGCAAGTTTTGCAGTAGGATAGAAACAACTTCGAGAGGGAGGTTTGCCGAAGAATACAACTTGGTTGGATAGCTATAGGAAACTTCGTCAATCCTTTTTGTCACAAATACCGCAAAGACTGAAGACAAAAGTCTTCAATCAGTGCGTTGTGACATACGGAGCCGAGACGTGGACACTCACGGTGCGACTGGTCCACCAATTTAAGGTCTCTCAGCGAGCTATGGAGAGGGCTATGCTCGGCGTCTCTCTGAAGGATAGAATCCGAAACGAGATGATCCTACAGAGAACCAAGGTCATCGACCCAGCCAAACGGATCAGCAAGCTAAAGTGGCATTGGGCTAGTCACATATTTATGTCTCCAGGACCGATAACAGCTGCAGTAGACGAATTCTAGAGTGAAAACCACGCCTTGACAAACGTAGCGTAGGACGCCCTCCGGCTACCTGGAGTGACGATATACGCAAAGTGGCTGGCAGCGGTTGGATGCGAAGAGCTGAAAATCGAGCTCAGTGCCGTGCTATTGGAGAGGCCTATGTTCAGCAGTGGACGGGAATAGGCTGATGATGATGATGATGATATAATGTTATATACTAATCTATTTTAATACTTACTGTAACGTTAGTAATAAAAATATCTTCAAATACCAATAGGTGTACATGAGAATACTCAAAATCACTTCTACTGTCTTTCAATTCGTCCACTGTTGGCAGCCACCGACCTTCGCCAGGCGCGACCTCGCCGAGCACATTTGACTGAGGCGAGTCTCGTGTTACACAACGAGGCAGTGTGACATTATTGAATGTGTTTCATGAATAGTCGTGAACTAGCCTAAGTTTGTCATTTTTTTTAACGTTTTCCAAACAAATTTCAAATTTCTTATAGTTGGTGGTAGCGGGTTGAGGTAACGGAAGTTCATTGACGATAATGTCTTCTACGTATATCTATATTATTATCAGTAACTTCGTATAAAAATAAATATGTGCGTTACTTTTGTTACAGGTTATGGTTATTGATACTATACCGCTTTTGGTCAACGGAAAAGTCGACAGACAATCTTTGTTGAAAATGTACGAGAATACAAATAACAATGGTGAGACTCGAAACTAACGAAATAAAAATAAGAATTAATATATTAATATGTTCAGAGAACTCTTTGTATTCATTTCTAAGAAAATTGTGTGTAGAAATATCTGTGATATTTAGCATGGTTAAGGTTTATATAGAAAAAAAACGGTGGAAGCTAAAAGTTTTGTATATAACATATTATTATGTTACAAATACGTTAAATGAAATAAAATAAAACATTATTTATTTATGTTCATACTGCCAGTGTAAGACTTAATAGTCGCATAGATTAAAAATTTACAGGAGGTGCGCTTATTCTGTAATTGTCCTAATCACTGCGCTGAAAATGGTGGATTCGGTTCCCGCTCGGAACAAATATTTCCATGAGGAATATTAAGGTTTATTCATTGTCTTGATGTAAAATTGTCTATGTATAACATACTTTACATTTACATTAATTAAATAACATAGAATTTACATTAATTAAATAACTTGTTAAAAATCTAGACTATCTAATTTATATTATACAAGGCTCTGCCTAATTTGAAACAGATTTACATAGGTGTGACAAGACGTTCAACAATATTACAAACTATCGATCAGTTACAATTAAACATTCAAGATAAAGAAAATTGTAGACAGAAAAAAATAGACCTTGCCTTACATTTAGCTTGCCTTACCGTTAGCTCACTTGCCTTACTCTTTAGGCAAACGCTACAACAGTCTGATCTGAGGATGTTATAGACAAAAGTGACTATTTAAAAATGTGGCCATCATGTACATCATACTTTTATTACTTAAGAAACTGAATATTTAAAATATATTTTTTTTATCACCAGACGACTCGGCCATCCCTCTAGACATAGATTATTCGGGGGTAGACGCAAAAGATATGGCCGCGGCTCAGGTGCTGTTCGAAACCGTCGGCGAAGTCCTCGGCCGGGCCGCGAGGGGAACGCTGTCCATAGACGCTGGGTTCTACGAATTGGGGGGAAACTCGTTGAACTCCATCTACACTATCACCAGATTGCGGGACCAGGGATACTACATCGGTGAGTGTTTCATAACTGAACGCCGCTAAGATGAAGGGGATTGCTTATTTACACAATCATCTATTATACGATACCTTTAAGGCGGCTGGTGTAAAAGACTTTTCGTCTCTTCAGAAATCAGCGATTTCCTCGGAGCCTCCAATCTCGGAGAAATTCTGAAACACATGAGCACGAGTCCTGAGGAAAAAGGAGAGAGCAACGAAACTAAATTCACCGCCCAACCGATGAGGGACGAGCATAAAGAAAAAGTCATCGAGTAAGTTAGAAATAATTCGCGTCTATGGATTGATAGCTCTAAGATACAAATAATCACTTCATGTCCTTTGAGAGTTTTATCTTTGACAGGAGATAATGAAATATTTATATTTTTATTCGCTTTAAATTATAATACATTGTTGACTTGATGAGTTCAATTAATGAATAAGTTATAATTATTGAGAATATAATTGTTGGTTTTCTGTATCAAATCAATATATTGAGCATCAGTTACCAAGTTCTTTTAATAGTAATATTTCTGGATGGCGATGTATGCATCTCAAAGTTGTCAAAGTGTTCCTTCCATAGCACCATAAACAAATGGAATTCTCACATAAGGCGAATGGCACTAACGTGATCCAAAAATATTTCAACATGATCATTATCCTGTCTAATTACACTTAAGCATTGGATATAGGCCTCCCCTGAGGGATTTTGGTTCACAGAAAGATGTGAAACCGCCATAAATGAGAATGACTTAGGTTAGAGCATGTCCGAGGTTGTAGTCGTTTCCAGGATGATAGTGTCTTCGTTCTACGAGAAGGCGGAGCTGGAGCAGTTCCTGAAGCACGAAATAAGCACCGAGGACTACGCGCAGTGCATCGAGGCGTGCTGGGACGCGCTGCTGCGGGCGCGGCTCAGCGTCGTGCTGCTGGACCGTGAGTGGCGGCGCTGAAACACGATGCTACTATCTTTATATGTTTTTATATTATAGTGATACATTCAATCATACAGCAACAATCAACATTTTTTATAAGTGGGACTATGTTGAACCGATTTATTTGTGATATATGTATTATATAACATTGATTTATACGAGTATGATTATATATGCTGGCGTTGAATGACGTTTACATTGCAGATATTTAAAATATGTAACTGTTTTCGTAATTTATTGTAAGTTTAATACAAAGATTGAACGTTATGCCATGGTTTGAACATTTCTCAAGGCATTGAAACGGCTCTTTGTTATATGTGGAAGAGTAAAGCATAAATAATAGTTGTTGATCGTACCGTATGCTATGTTTTTCAATTTTGACTTAAATAAGTGTTCGTTGAAAGCCGAGGGCAGTCCGGTGGCGGTGGCGCTGAACTTCGACGCGCGCGACGAGCCCGAGATCGAGCTGGCGGGCGGGCTCGCCAAGATCATGACCTTCCTGGAGTTCGTCGAAGGAAACGTTCGGGACACCATGCTGCCTCCGGGGAAAGGTAACATTTTTGACACTTGTACAATGGCTCTAAGCAAGGTAATATTGTAGAGCCGATTAAGATTACAATTTAGATGTGTGCTTCAAGAGTTTATCAAGTGCATTTTGTTGTGAAAAACAGATGTGAACACATCTGAGGTCATTTTTAACTTTGGACAACTTGGTGTGTAATTACGTCATGGTCTAATATACCTACATAGGTAGGTATTTATTTTAATGTATGGAATTAGAATTATTATTTTTGTTTCGTCTCACTTAAAAGATACAATGCATATGTTAACTCGGGAAATCGTGATGTGAGATACTTGAACCTAACAAAGGAACGTGGACAATGACGACGACGATATTGACACAATTTATTTATTCCATTTATTTAAAAAGAGAAACAGATATTTATGATTATGCCAAAGGGTACTGTCAAGGTCAGTAAAGCATTGACCGGTGAGGTTGCGTGCGCGGTGGTGCAGCGGTGTGCTTACGCAGGCGCGGTGCTGCACTCGTTCATGATGGCGACGAGCGCGGCGCTGCGCGCGCGCGACAACGTGGCGGCCGTGCGCGCGCTGGAGCTGGCCACGGCCGCCGCCGCGCGCCGCCGCGCCTTCGCCGGCGTCTTCACCACCAACACCAGCCCGCTCACGCAGGTGACCATCGCTTCCATCTGTCTGCCCCGCAGTGACGGCCGGACCGATATCCGCTACTCGTTTTCTTCGTTACGTTTCCGTCTTATCATAGACTGGGCGGTGACCCTGGTGCTGTACGCCGGACACGACTCCAGACTCAGAACCACTACTAGTAACTTTAACGCAGGACCTCGCGATTAGTAGCGGCGGTGGCAACCAACGAGGCAGGAAGGTTTTATTCTTTACTTTGAAAACAATGTATCAAACGAAGTTAGTCCTGTGCCAGCAGTATTTCTAGCAGTGAACCTTTCATTTCGATCCGATTTAATATACAGCTCTTGAAATTTCTGAATTCCTTTTTGCACACTTAAAGAGGTTCACAGAAATATTAAATTGTCTGCGATTTTCCAAAGACTCCATGTTTTCACCGTAAACAACGTCAACTAAATCGATTATAAACTTGTAACACGAAAACCAAACATATACGCAGCTACTTTGGCATGCATTTATGACGTTGATAAACCTAATGTTGGTAACAAATAGCATTTTTCACTATAAGATATTTATTCCATCGACCTATTTATAACAAGTACTACCAATTTAAAAATAAGCCCGTGCAACTAATATTCAATTACTCGATATCATAATTTTCCAACAGCAACTGGGTACTGACGTCCTGGGCTTCCAAACGCTGCTGGACTACCAGATCAACCAGTACGTGGACCCGAACGGCGACAGGATATTCGGCGCAGCCCCCGACGACATGAGAGCCATCGTCTGCTGGAAACCACTCCAATAAATTGTCGTAAAAAGTTCACCTGGGTGACAATTGTTTTTATGACCGTTAACATACCCTAGAATTAATAACATTCCAGCGCAATCGAATAAGTATGTACATAACTAAGAGCTAATCATATAGCTTCTTGAAGCTGATTAGAATCACAAATAATTATTGATAAAATCGAAAATACAGAATCGAGTTATCAAAGTTTTAAAAGTTTATCGAAATAAGTGTCAAGAAATCTACAACAGGAAGTGAAGAATTTCATTCAGTAATGTTCACCTTTTACCAACGGTCTATGTGATGTAATATTTTTACTCATAATAAGCTTTATGTAGATTTTGTGATCGTTTTGTATAAGGAATATCGAATTTAATTAGACTTGTATTGTATAATAATAATATTTTAGTATTAGGTATTTACAGTACAAAAGTCGTATTGTTAATGAATGTTATGATTGTTATTGTTATTAATAAAGAAACGCGGCGACAAACAAACATAAAAAAATTGTGCACGTATTTTTAAGTATTCTTTCAACATTTTGTATATCGGGAGAAATGCAACATTATTTGAGTAATTTTTTAAATCTTCTAACTGGATTATGTCAATGTCAATCAAAATATCGTTGTGCCCAGTATGTGCCCATAGCTATATTTAATAATGCACACACAATTTTTCTATAGTTCGACTGGTGCTTAGAAATAGTATACGCATACGCACATAGGTTATGTCTTTTTATTGTGCTATAATTTTAGTGATGTCATACCTTGCCTTATTTAGAGTAGATTTTATGGTTATTTTTGTCCTCAGTTATAACAAATGAGGAATAGAAGACAGATCTCTTAAGATATTGACCAAGACCCATAGTCAATGTGATGTTAATGATATAAAACATATTTTAGACTTTATATAACTAAGTATAGTGGAACAGAATACATGTGAATTTTACTATAAATGCAATTATTGTTTATTTCCACCTGTCTCATCTTATTATACATAGCGTGTTTTTTATTAATTAATTTTAAATAGGTACTTGTTTTGTTACGAGTGATTTGTTATAATGTAGTACCTAAATTAGTGCACAAATATTATATAATGCATCTTTAATATAATCTCTATATTATTATTTATTGAATAAACGTTATTATGACAATATGTTGCTTTGTTGTTTTATTGGACCGAAAATACGTCGATAACTTTTTATAAACAGCCGTCGTCGAAAAGCGGCACATGGCTTTAATTTTCTAACATTAACACTTAAAATCACTGCAGCAATCATTGTTCAAATTTAAATTGATTTTAAAAAATTCACAAACATTTTTTGTTTATTTCCATTATTATATTATTTAATGTAAAGGATGTATAAATGATAAACAAATCGATATTAGTAATTTTTGTATTTACTAGAAATGCAGTAACTGACTAGACAGTTTAAAAAATAAGATAAATTATTGTAAACATTATCATAGCTCCGAACAATAAGACAATTAGTTCAAAATTTAAAATCTAACACTATATAGTAACAAGTTTTAAAAATCTCGCCTAACAATAACGTAAAGAATCTTTGACTAGTTCAATTGAATTCTACAATCAATTCCTACTTTTCTTTTATTTTCAATAATTATGTAACATTAATGTTATTCCATATCTTTTTTTTTATAAGCACAAATCTACAACATATTTATTCATCTATCAATATTCATCTATTAAAATGGCGCAATTGTTGAACATTGTGCTTGAAATATGTCATTCTGCCAAACATTTATAATCGGGTCAGTGTTGCCAGTTAGCAGAACCACGTTTTGACAGGCGGGTCCCCGTCCATCGACACGTCGTGTCAAATGGGCCCCATTCCCGGTATCCCGTACTTGGCCAATTCGGGAACATCAATGTCGTCCAAATCACCTTTGATGGTCATGTATCCATCGGGTTTGATAGGCACATAGTCGTCTACGCCATCGTTTAAATCGACAATCGGGTCCTTGTGAAGCGAATTCTCATATTCACTAGCGATATTGGCCTCGTTGAGCAGCTTGAGGGACTCCTCCAACGCTAGATGTGCGCGGCCGTGTTCGGGGGTGTGCCCGCTGGAGGGGGCAGCGTCGGCGGCGCTGCGGCGCTGGTGCAGGGCGCCGGCGGCCGAGCCCGCGTAGGGCGGCGGCTGCGGCCGGTTGTAGCTGCCCGCGAGATTGCTCGTCGATTTTGGACTGTACGGACGGACCAGGCTGTTGTTCGGGCTGTGAATATAAATGGGATTTTTTTTACACATCTTAATCA